>PVIU01013670.1:0-55001 GCA_004026605.1 Ondatra zibethicus | reverse complement strand
GGAGGGACAGAGGGAGGGATGAAACCTAGCCACTAGGGTAAAGGTTAACTGAAATATTATTTACACATTCTAGGAGAGAGAAAATGAGTCATCTCCAATGGAGTGACACTAGGTGTATGAAACATTCCAGGGCAGGCCTCATGTTCAAAAACAGTTGACCAACATATAATGGACTCCACAGAGATTGTGGAGCTTTTTGTGTGCTTTTATTTGGTTACAGTTAGGAGGATTTGTCTTGGGTTTTTGTTTGCTTGGAGGTGGTGCTTTATTTTGTTTTCTGGGTTTGGGACATTCTGTTATTGCATTGGTTATTTTGTTTCCTGAGAAAGAACTTAAGGTAGGGTGAGTACAGAGGGGGAGAGCATCTGGAAGGACTTGGGGGAAGGGAAGAATATGACCAAAATATACTTAAATTTAAATTTTTTAAATAATAAAAATGTATAAAATGACAAGCCTGTTAAAATGTTTTATCATTTTAAAACATTACGATATGCTAAAACATAATTAAATTTGCTTCTTACCATAAACAATATATTTCAGTTGAAGATTTTTAACCATTTCTTCCACAGTCGGTTTGTACTCAAGAAAACATGTATAAACCCCACTCATGGTCTCCTCAAAGTTCTGAAATATGAGACTTCCTGTGGATGTCACTTGTGCAGTGGTGTTTTCTAATAAAGGTATAATATACAGCTACTTAAATCACAACAGGGAGACAAAATGCCAAACAGTTAAAGCAACCTAAAAACCCTCAAAATTTATATTCGCAAAAAGGAGTTCGTACACAAAGTTAATCATTGTATTTGATGCTTATTATCAGTAGATTCTAGGACAACCTTAAAATCAAATTTCTACCAACCAGAGTTCATCAACTGTGTGACTGTCTAAGTCAGTGGTTCTCAATCTGTGGGCTGCAACACCTTAGGGGTTCAAATGAGCCTTTAACAGGAGTCACATATCAAATATTTACATCACAATTTGTAACAGTAGTGTAAATTACACTTATGAAGCAGCATTGAAAACAATTTAATGGGGGGGGGGTCACCACAACATCAGGAACTGTATTAAAGGGTCATAGCATTTGGAAGGTAAGAGTGACGTGTAGACATAAAGCACTCCTAGTATTCTCCTTGCATTGAAAGAGATGCTATCATGTTGTAAAATATTATCTTAACTGACAAAGATGTGATACATTTGTTTATGCTATGGAATATTACCTTAGCTGTGTAAAGGTGTGCTACTTTTGTTTGTTGCATTTGTTTAATTATGTAAAGATGTGTTGCATCTGTTTCACTTTGCCTGCCTAAGGCACCTGATTGGTCTAATAAAGAGCTAAATGGCCAATAGCTAGGCAGAGAAAGGACAGGCAGGGCTGGTAGGCAAAAAGAATTAGTAGGAGAAGAAATCTAGGCTCAAAAAGAGAGAGAGAAGAGGAGGAGGAGAGAACAAGGAGAAAGAGTGAGACAAGCCTGGGGCAAGAAGCCAGGCAACCCTAACCAGACATGAGAAGCAGTGAAGTAAGACATACAGAAATAAAAGTAAAAAGCTCCAAAGCAAAAGGTAGACAAAGAGAAACATCTTAATTTAACTTAAAAGACCTAGCCAGAAATGAGCCTAAGCTAGGTCAAGCACTCATAACTTGATAAGTCTCCATGTCATGAGGTGGTTGGAGGCCCAAAACAAAAAGCCTGGTACACTATCAGAAATACATTACTATTTATGAAAATTTATGCACACATATATGCAGTACAGGTATGCATAAATAACATGTATATACAAAGTATATATTTTATATAGTGTATTTAACTATATCATGAATAATATTGAAATAGTTTAAGTATGAGTTATAGAGTCTTAGAATTTGCACATGAAATGGTGTACCCAAAACAAAATCTATTACACTATAGCCATTAGCAGCTAAGAATTCTTATCACTACATGGAATAGTACATGAAACAGTGAGTTGTTTCTACTGATGAGGGTTACAGAAGAAGATAAATGGAAAATTAGATTATCAGTCTTGTCAATCAAACACAGTGTTGCTGTGTTAGGAAAAAGAATGTGATGTAGGCTCCCTCTTGGCTTCAGCATAAGTATTATATTGGGAGAAAACTATGCTATCAAATGGAGAGAAAACCTCTTCCTGAGATATTAAGATATAGATGTGAAGGCTTCATTCTCTCACACGAATGTACAATCATGGGTAAGCACTTCTTCTGAAGTCCAATTCATTTGTTCAGTGACCGAATGACAAGATGTAGCTGCCTAACTCACAGGGTTGTTCAATTCAGAAAATATTAAAAATCATTAAAAAGACAGATTGTTATTCTGAAAGTTCATAACTACAGTTTTATGTCATAAAACTAAAAGATAATAATATTTTCTTAATTAAGAACTGAGTACTCCATTATTTAGAATTGAAAGTATTCTAAATAAGAAAAAAGATAACAACTACATATCTTTTTTCCATTTTAAGTAAATGATTTAATACTTATATATTTTTAGAAATAGTTCTTCAAACTGAAGAAAAATGCCAGATTGCTCTTAGCACTGACATTTTTTGTTATATGAAAAGCCCTGCTGCATATTTTGAAGGAGAAATGAATAGAAAGATATACCCACCCACATACCCACCATATGACCTTACATAGAGAGTTATGCCTTGAGATCTCCCATTTCTATACCCTGGATGAAGCTGAAAAAATGTAACATAAAATAATATATTTCTGTTTCAATGCCTACTTGTTCATGAATATCTTCTGATTAAAGATTACATATTTATCTTAACATATTATTTTTTAAAGCTATTAATGAATTAAGTGATAACTATGTATTTCAGAAAAAGTATAGTATAATAAAATTTTGATAATAATTTTAAATATCACATCATCAATGAAGCTATATACTCCTTACTAATAATTCAAAATTAAATATTCCTACACCAGAAGTGTCAATAAATATATATATTTACATATGTTCATGCATTTATTACATATATATGCTATATTTGGCACAGATAATATAAGAAAGTAAGAACTCATATTAGAATATCTATTAGCAGCCAACTTGTGTTTTATATACTATTCTGTAAAGAAAATCTGGCTGTTAATGAGTATAACCTTTAGAGAAAACTGTAAATTAAGTCAGAAGTTATCAAATTCAAGATTTAGAATAAAGATGAAACAGACAATACACAATAAAATAGGTACATAAGCAAAAGAAGGATAATGAAATCAGAAACTGTGATTTTTCACATAAAATGGAACTCTCAAAACAGCTAAATTTTTTGATGTCTTCATCCTTAATAAAGACAATAGGAAATGTTCATATTATCAACATTACTATATCAACTCCACGAGAATACAAAGAAAATATTTGAATAAATGATAAATGTATTAGATACAAATATTCTTTTAAGTATAAGTAAATCTGAGAAATATCTATTTAATTTTAATAACAAAAATAAAATCCTACCTGAAACAATTTTTCCTTTTGGCCCATGCCATTGGAATGATGGGTCTACCAGTTCAGTGTTTCTCAGTCGTTGAGTTACACAAAGCACATGTGGACTCCTTTGATGGAGCATAACATATACACTCACTGAAAATACAATATTAAAATGTTCCAATAACATTTTATGCTCTTTAACTGTCTAGTAATACCTTACATTTTGTAGCTTGTGTTACATTCTCTGACATTTCTTTGGGTTATCACCCCTCTTACTTGATGATAATTTAATATCACTGTCTCCATATAATTAAATTAAAAAGCATACAGTGTATTTTATTTGACTCTGTGTGCACATGTACATTTAGTCACCCCTGTGTGAGGGTGTGTGTCCTAAACATGAATGTAATGTGTTGGTCCTTTTTAATCATAGTTCACATATACTGACCCAGTTTAATCTCAGAGTATATAACCGTAGTGACAGTATTAAGATAATTCTCTAGCTGGACTTCACATGCTTTGCAAAGACATCAAACATCAACATAGTATTCATCTATGTATGTATGTATGTATATGTATATATATACATATATATATTTAGATGAGAGGAATAATATATTACTTACAATAACATAGCATAGTATACCAGATAAAAATAATGTGATTTAAAAGTTAAGAAATATATACAGTGGTTGACTTTTAAACATGCATTTTGTCAGACTCTGCTTAAAATAATTATGATAACCAAAACAAAGATGCTTTTGGAGATCCAGAAGGAGCGCAAAGACTCAGTTGTTATGAATGTCCTCAGAATTAAGCTTTGCCAATAACCCATCAGTAACTGCATGCCAACCCTTATGATTAACCCAACCAAGAGTTCTTCTGAGCCAGTAAAATAAAAATTATCTTTGGTAATAAAATTTCTTGACAGTAAAAGGCCTTTATATTTTACAAGAAAATGTTTGAAATAGTCATAGCCTTCCACTGCTTATGAAAGCTTGTCTCTACATTTGGTTATTTGTTTTTACCATGAATGTTCTATCATGAGACAGAAAAATATTTCTTCTACCCCATGACAATGTTTTTCTTCTTCTTCAATATTTTAATTAAATTGTTGATATTCATCTGTCTATAGGCTGTCTTCCTATTATAAGTCTGATTGATTATGTATTTACTTAATAATTATTAGATCCAATTTGCAAACATTTTCTTAGGATCTAAATGATTATGTTTATAAATATAACCATGTATAATTTTCTTATATTAGCCTTTTTTCTTTTTACCAATTTAAGTACTTACAATCATTAAATATTTAATATTCAACATGATAGTATTATAAATAAACTAATCATTTAGGATCATAATGGCCACATGAAAAGAACTTGGTATGTTTTCTCCTATAACCTGTCTCTGTTAAGAATGTGTGCTTTCCCAGGTCCATTCTCTTACATTTTGGTAAGGGAGAAAGCAGAAAAATGCATTATGAACTGCACTAAAGTTGACTTTAATAGCTACAAGTCTAATAAATAATTTAATAAAATCTAGTTTGGAAAATTTCCAGCTAATTTTATATACTATAAATTAATATAATTTTATTTTATCTATAATTATATTTTATTTATTATATTTTATGATATAATTATATAAAATATAAAATTACTCAGAGTAAGTTAAAGTTTTATTTGATTCTCTTTATTCATAACACCTGTCCTTACTTTCATTATTTTCTTACAAAGTTATTTGCTAAAATCTATGCATTATATGTTCCAAAGGCAGCTTTTAATTCCAATCAACATTCCATTGCTCTTGTATGGTCTCATTCAACAACTCCTGCTCTTCTCTTATTTATGTTCTGCTTCCCTCAGTTTGAGGGCTTTCCATCCTCTTCAATACACAGTCACACATCTTCATGCCTTGGCATGACTCACGACTGCTCTCTTCTCCAATGTATATCTTTTGCCCGTATCTCCCTATCTCTCTCCACATCCTGTGTTCTTCCCAGACCACAGCACATCTTCTGATTCCAGAAAAAAAGTATAGTAAGAACATACTGTTACAATCAGGGGAATACACAGTTTCAATGTTTTCTGGAACAGTTTATCATAAATTTAAAAAAGCACACCCAATAATCTGGCAATTCATAATTGTGTTTTATTTCATAAAAGTTTATTCAATGCTTATTTATTCCAGGGAGATACACAGGAAAAAACCTGGGAGTGAAGAAACCCACATTTCTTATCATCAGTTCACATTATTACACACACTTCTCCAAAGTTATCAATAACAACCGATCAACACTTGCCAATGTAATCATACATGACATCTGAAGTAAAGGTTCTAAAGAGTTCCTTATTCTTTGGAACTATACTCAAAGGCAAACTTTTCCTTGAGTAATAAAACTTTATTTTTGTATCTATTGACAATAAGACGAGGTCCCTTGTGAAACAGTTCTCTATAATGTGAAGACAGACAGTATGGTCTGTGGTCCTTCATGTACAGAAGTGTGCTGAACAGAGAAGAGTGCTGCTTGTGCAAGTCCAAGTCTGCTATAATGTAAAGGTTAACAGCTATTCCCAAAAGCTATTCCATGGCTAGTAAGAGAACATGGCACAGTTGACAGGGCCCCAAAGTAAATGGAGTACAGTTATGTTTATATAAAATTAGTTACCATACTTAGAATATAATTAACACAGCTGCAAGCAATATACCAGTAGTGTTTGTTTTCAGAATATTTTAAATACTGATTTAAACTATACATTATATATATACATATTTATCAAGTCTAATTAAGGAAAATTAAAGAAATCAACAATGAAAATTATTGAGATACAAGAAGTTTCAAGTAGATCTACCTCAAGATCCAGCTATACCACTCTTGGACATATAACCAAAGGACTCTACATCCTACATGTAGACACTTGCTCAACCATGTTCATTTCTGCTGTGTTCATAATAGCCAGAAATTGTAAACAGCCTAGATGTCCATCTGTGGATGAACAGATCAAAAACAAAACATAGTACATTTTACACAACGGAATATTACCCAGCTGTTAAAAAATCAAAATCATGAAATTCACAGGCAAATGGATGGGGGAAGAAAAAATTACCCTAAGTAAAGGTAACCCAGGCCTAAAAAGACAAATATGGTATGTATTGTCTTATAGAAGGATGCTAGCTGTTAAGTCTTTGATAAGAAGGCTACAATGTAGAGCTTAGCTATCTAGTAAGGAACTGGTGTGGGAAGGGAACTAGACTGTATAATTAATATATAATTAAATATGGATTTTGGGGGGAGTGGAATGGGAGTGATAAACAGAGAAGGGAAGGAATAGGTGGTAATGGAGGGAACATGAGGAGGAACAGCTAAAACTAAGGATCATTTGGAAGTTCATATAGAAATCCATTACAGTAGAAGCTTCTTAAAATATATACATATATGAAAGCAATCTAAAAGGAATCACCAAATAACAGGAGATACAAAGCCTGAACTAATTATCTCTTGCCACCAAATGAAACCTCCAGTGTCAGGAACAGGATACATCTAATTGAGTTCTATGCCAAAGGGGTCCCATGGAACCCCCAAACAAACCAGAGTATCTTCCCAAGGCTAATAATTGCTGTCAAAAAAAACTGATGGTAAAACCATATTGATGAAGATAGCACCTAAAGAACTCACTAAACATGGAGAAGTCACACTGCTGCCTATCTGGAGCCTTCACCCTTACTAACTAGTGGAAGGTATTCAGAATGCTACCACAGGAGAAAGCAACTACCAACCCATCTGGAAACCCTGCAATCCACAATGGTAAGCTGCCTGCATGATACACTAGAGCAATAGTGGCACAAAAGTCCGAAGTAACCAACCACTATCTGATTAGCCTTAAGACACACTCCATGAGATAGAACCCATGCCTGACACTGTTCAGGTAGTCAAGAACTTGAGACTAAACAGGCTACAGACCTAGGAGAAGACTGAATAATATTGTTCTGCTAAAGGAATATTGCAATGATATCACTCCTAATAACATTCTGGCATACTCAGAGATTGGTTTCTTGCTCAGTCATCATCCCAGAAGCTTCCTCCTACAGTAGATAGAAACAAATACAGAGACCCACAACTAAGCAATAGTGAGAGACCTTGGAACCCTCAGCCCTAAATGGGATGTCTCCCTCAAGGCTCTTCTCAGGGCTCAGAGAATCTAGCAGAAGAGGAGGCAGAAAGATTGTAAAAGCCAGTGGGGATGGAAGACACCATCAAAACAAGGTCTTTTAAAACACAACAGGACAGACACACATATGAACTCAATGAGACAGTGTCATCATGCCCAGAGCCTGCACGGGTCTAGGGCAGATGAAGTCCCAGAGTACTGAGCAGACACAAGCCCACATCCCTGACACAGAAGCTATCTCCAATTAACAACTGCTCACAAACAAAAATTCATTTTCTCCAATCAAGTCTCACTAGGTATACAAACGATGCTTAAGGTCAGGCCCCATGCCCAGCAGTAGATTGTCAACACAGAACTTCTCAGTAGTATGTATTAAGATTTTTTATCTTGTAATTCTTGGTCTTGTCATTGTTTTATCTTGGTTTTTTGGTGTGTGGTTGTTTTTGTTTTACCTTACAAATCTTTTCTCATATTTTGTGTTTTTATGGGATTTTTCTGTGTGCAAATGTATGTATCTTTGTATCTGTATTTGTTTCTTGTGTTTTTTTTCCCCCTTTGGCCATTGTTTCCTCTTTGTTTTGTTCTATTACAGTTTGCTCATTGTTGTTGTTTAGTTGCCTAATGCGAGAGAGGGGAAAGATTTGGGTGGGTAGGGATTGGGGGAGGGCATGGGAGGACTTGAGGAGAGAAAATAACAAATCAGGAAAAATCTATTTTCAACAGAAATTAAAATTATTAAAAAAGTTACACTAAATAAATCACTGGATATATGAACAGATAAGTGAGTCTAGAGAAAATGGATATATGATAGAAATGGTATCTTTAGTTGCTAAAAAAAAGACACATCACTATTAATTATGACCAAAATTTAAATTAATATATAGACAAAGTTGAAATTACATTTATATTTCATATTAAGTACAAAAGTAAATTTCAGGTATACTAATGTTCTAAAGTCAAACCATTAACTAAAATCTGAAACAATATTTTTTAATCTCTGAGTTATCAAAAAACCTTTAATAGTAGTACATATAAAATATTAATTCTTTAAATACTAATAATTTCTGTTAATCTTATATAACCCAAGATAAACTAACAGATTTAACTTTAAGAAGTCCCTTGCACTAGGGATAAATCCTGGTCCTACTGCTAGTGGCCCCACAGACTGCCCCTGACACACAACTGACTTTTGGAGCCCATTCTCTTTGGAGGGATACCTTGCTCAGTCTAGATATAATGGGGAGGGCCTTGATCCTTCCTCAAAGTGATATGCCAGACTTTGTTGACTCCCCATGGGAAGCCTCACCCTTTCTGAGGAGTGGATGGGGGGAGGGATGCAATGGGAGGAAAGTGGGGGAGGGGCAAGAGGACAGAAGGGAGAGGGAACTGGGATTGGTATGTAAAATAAGAAAACTATTGTTTAAAAAATAAATAATAATACAAAAAAAAAGAAGTCACTTGTAAAACCAAAGATATTGGACTGGAATAAACATTACAAAAATATAAATACAAATAACTTCTTTAAAAATATAATTGAGCCACCACCACCTTTAATCCCAGCACTCCGGGAGGCAGAGGCAGGCGGATCTCTGTGAGTTTGAGACCACCCTGGTCTACAAGAGCTAGTTCCAGGACAGGCTCCAAAGCCACAGAGAAACCCTGTCTCGAAAAACAAAAACAAAATACAATTGAGCAAAGGCATAGACAAAGGCAACTTAACATTTAACTTAGAAGTGGAAGTGCTGAGTAATCTTTGCCTTGTGAGGATGTAGGAGTTGAGCTGCACTAGGCTCAGGACTAGAGCTCTCAGTAGTGTGTGAGTGACAGAATAATCACATCCTAAGATACTGAACCTCTACCTCTGGATGAAAAAGAACCAGAACTCTTTAACTAAGCATGAAGATAGACATATAAAATAGTATATCACAAACACACACACACACACACACACACACACACACACACACCATAAAATGAATTGAAAGAAGGTACAAAAAATGTAAATAAACTCTCAGTGAAGAAAATTAATGTCTAAGTGAAAAAAAAAACCTAACAACTGAAGATAAGAAATACAAAGTGGACATATTAAACAGGATCACAGACAGGGCCAAAAAAATGGCCAAGGAACAGATGCTGAAAGATTAAGCAACACAGGAAGGAAATTCAAAGGATGACCAGAAAAACACAAGATAGCCAGATAATAGGAAGCCTCAGTACTTAAACATAAAATACCAATCTAATGTTTGGTAATTAAAAATAAACAGCCTTTTATATAGACATTGCCTGCAGAATGCAAATGTTAATTTTAAGAATGAATTTAATATTTTCCAATAAAATGAGCCAATAAAAAGGAGGGCAGTTACACAAAGAAATTATAATCCAAGTACAAAAGTTGCAGCTGATAAAAACAGCAGAGCAAGGACAGAGGGGGTCTGAGGAAACAAACTCCACTGGGAAGCCAGGAGCAAATCCAGTCCCAGAATCCAACACAGTCCTGGGACACTGGCGGATCAGGACTGAGCCAGGGACCAGATCCAGAGTCAGCGATCTCCACCAGAACAGGTACAGGGGAATAACAGCTGAGCGAATGAGCCAGAGCCAGAAACCACTGAGGGTCCAGATGTGAATCTGGGACCTTCGAGGGAGCTGACCTAAGCCAGGACCCCCCGGTGGGTCTGGGCATGAGTGTAGGACCTCCCAGGAACTAGGCCTGAGCCAGGACCTCTGCCAGTCTGGGTATGAGTGAACTTGGGACCTCTGAAAGAATAGGCAGGAACCAGAGATCTTGGTGGTGCCAGGCGTGAGTCTGGGTCCTCAAAGGGAGTAGGCCTGAGCTAGGACCTCTGTATATCCAGGCATTGGTCTGGGACATTAAAGGGAATAGGCAGGAACTTGGAACCTCTGTTGGTCCAAGCGTTAGTCTAGGACCTCTGAGGGAGGAAGCAGGTCCTCTGTGGGTCCTGGAGCACCCGAGCCTGGAACATCTGAGGCAGTAGACCAGAGCCAGAAACCTTTCCAGGTCCAACTCCAACCAAGGGACTTCTGCAGGAGAGGTTCCAGACCAGGATTTACAGAAACAGGGCAAATGGCAACCTAGGCCAAAGTAGGCCTGAGACAGCAAACTCCAAGGGAGCAGAGCAAACACAGGAGTGCTGACCTATCTCCAGTAACACAGAGTAACTAGAACTGTGACACTGACTGTACCACGGGAAACAACCATCTGAGCTTTATATTCACTGGCACATAGAATATTATCCACAACCTCAATCTCAGACAACCCCAACCACACCTATTAGAGGAAAAGATGAGTAGAAAAGGAAAGAACACATGCAACATTGCAAAGAGCAACACCAGTAAAACCTAAAGACCCTACAACAGCAAGAACTGAACAACCAAATATGGATGAAGCAGAAGAAAATGACCTAAAAACTAAATTCAAGAGAATGTTTGAAACTCTAAAAGAGGAAATGAGAAATTCCCTTAAAGAAATGGAGGAAAAGACAAACAAAAAATTGGAAGACATCAGCAAATCACTTAAAGAAAACCAAGAAAAAGAAATCAAACCTATGAAAGAAACTATTCAGGACTTGAAAACTGAAATAGAGGCAATAAAGAAAACACAAACCAAGGGAATTATAGAAACAGAAATCATGAGAAAACGATCAAGAACCACAAATGCAAGCATGAACAACAGAGTACTAGAGATGGAAGAGAGAATCTCAAGCACTAATGATACAATAGAGGAAATGGACTCATTGGTTAAAGAAAACATTAAATCTAACAAGAGCTTAACCCAAAATATCCAGGAAATATGGGACACCATGAAAAGGCCAAATCTAAGAATAATAGATATAAAAGAAGTAGAAGTAGTTCAACTCAAAAGCACAGAAAATATATTTAACAAAATTATAGAAGAAAACTTTCCCAGCCTAAGGAAAGATATGCCTTTGAAGGTACAGGAAGCTTACAGAACACCAAATAGACTGGATCCAAAGAAAAAGTCCTCACGCAACATAATAATCAAAACACTAAACATACAGAAAGAATATTAAGAGCTGCAAAGGAAAAAGCCAAGTAACATATAAAGGTAAACCTATTAGAATTACACCTGACTTCTCATTGGAAACAATGAAAGCCAGAAGTCGTGGTCAAGCTTTATGCAGACATTAAGGGACATCACCAACAATGAAAACTAAATTAACAGGAGATAGCAATCACTGGTCATTAATATCCCTTAATTTAAATGGACTCAACTCACCTATAAAAAGGCACAGGCTAACCAGATTGGACACAAAAACAGACTCCATCCTTCTTCTGCATACAAAAACACATCTCAACCTCAAAGACTGACATTGTCTCAGAGTAAAGGGTTTTGAAAAAATATACCAATCAAATAGATCTAAGAAACAAGCAGGTGTAGCTATCCTAATATCGAAAAAATAGACTTCAAGCTAAAATCAGTAAAAAGAGACAAAGAAAGTCATTTCATATTAGTCACATGAAAAATCTATCACAAGAAAGTTTCAATACTGAACACCTATGCCCCAAATACAAGGGCACTCTCATATGTGAAAGAAAAACTTCCAAAGCTTAAATCATACATTAAACCCCACACACTAATAGGGGGAGACTTCAACACTCCCCTCTCACCACTGGACAGGTCAATCAGACAAAAAATGAACAGAGAAATAAGAGAACTAACAGATGTTATGACCCAAATGGACTTAACAGACATCTATAGAAAATTTCATCCAAACAGAAAAGAATATACCTTTTCTCAGCATCTCATGGAACTGTCTCAAAAATTGACCATATATTCAGTAATAAAACAAACCTCAACACAAAAAAATTGGAATAACCCATGTACCTTATCAGGTCACCATGGTATAAAACTAGAAGTCAACAGCAATACTGATTCCAGAAAACCCACAAACACATGGAAATTAAACAATGCTCATGTGAATCATCAATGGGTCAAGGAAGAAATAAGGGGAGAAATTAAAGACTTCCTAAAAGTCAATGAAAATAACCACACAACATACCCAAATTTATGGGACACAATGAAAGCAGGGTTAAGAGGCAAGTTCATAGCACTTAACACCTACATAAAGAAGCTGGAAAAATCCCACACTAGTGAAAAAAACAGAACATTTGAAAACTTTAGAATGAAAAGAATCAAACTCACCTAAGAAACTAGATGGCAGGAAATAAAGTGGGAGCTGAAATCAACAAAATAGAAACAAAGAAAACAATAAAAAGAATCAATGAGACAAAGAGTTGGTTCTTCAAGAAAATCAACAAAATAGACAAACCTTTATCCAAACTAACCAAAAGTCAGAGAGAGAATATCCAAATTAATCAGAAATGGAAAGGGGGACATAATAACAAACACGGAGGAAACACAGGAAATCATCAGGTCATATTTCGAAAACCTGTACTCCACAAAATTGGAAAACGTAAAGGAAATGAACAACTTTCTGGATAAATATCACTTACCTTTTTAAAATCAAGACCAGATAAGCAAATTAAACAGACCTATAACTGCTGAAGGAATAGAAATAGTCATCAAAAGTCTCCCAACCAAAAAAAGTCCAGGACCAGATGGTTTCAGCTCAGAATTCTACAAGACATTCAAAGAAGAACTAATACCAACACTGCTCAAATTATTCCACACAATAGAAAGAGAAGGAACATTACCAAACTCTTTTTACAAGGCTACAATTACTCTGATACCCAAACAACAGAAAGACATTACTAAGAAAGAGAATTACAGAGCAATCTCACTCATGAACATTGATGTAAAAATACTAAATAAAATACTGGCAAATCAAATCCAAGAAAACATCAGAACCATCATCCACCATGATCAAGTCAGCTTCATCCCAAAGATGCAGGGATGGTTCAACATATAAAAATCTGTCAACATAATCCACCATATAAACAAGTTCAAATATAAAAAAACCACATGATCATCCTCATTAGATGCCGAAAAAGCTTTTGACAAAATACAACATCCCTTCATGATAAAAGTTGTGGAGAGAGCAGGGATACAAGGAACATACCTAAACATAATTAAGGCAATATAAAGCAAGCCAACAGCCAACATCAAACTAATTGGAGAGAAACTCCCAGCAATTCCACTGAAATCAGGAACAAGACAAGGTTGTCCATTCTCTCCATATCTATGCAATATAGTTCTTGAGGTCCTAGCTGGGGCAACAAAAGGAGATCAAGAGGATACAAATTGAAAAAAAAAAGAAGTCAAACTCTCACTGTTTGCTGATGATATGAGAGTTTACATAAGCGATCCCAAAAATTTTACCAAGGAACTTCTACAACTCATAAACACTTTCAGTAATGTAGCAGGATACAAGATTAACTCAAAAAAATTAGTAGCCCTCCTGTACCCAGATGATAAAAGGGCTGGGTAAAAAATCAGAGAATCAAAACCCTTCACAATAGCCACAAATAGCATAAAATATCTCAGAGTAACTCTAACCAAACTAGTAGAAGACTTGTATGACAAGAACTTTAAATCTTTGAAGAAAGAAATTGAAGAAAACACCAGAAACGGCAAAGAACTCCCATGCTCTTTGGTCAGCAAAATTAACATAGTAAAAATGGCAAACTTATCAAAAGCAATCTACAGATTCAATGAAATGCCCATCAAAATCCCAGCAAATAATTCTTCAAAGACCTTTAAAGAACAGTACTCAACTTCATATGGAAAAGCAAAAAAACAGGATAGCCAAAACAATCCTGTACAATAAAAGAACTTCGGAAGGCATCACAATTCCTGACTTCAAACTCTACTACAGAGCTATAGTACTGAAAACAGCCTGGTATTGGCATAAGAACAGACAGGAGGACCAATGGAACCAAATAGAAGACCTGGATATCAAGCCACACATCTTCGAACACCTGATTTTTGACAAAGAAGAAAAAAAATCAAATGAAAAAAAGAAAGCATATTAAATAAGTGGTGCTGGCATAACTGGATATCAACATGTAGAATAATTAAAATAGACCCATATTTATCACCATGCACAAAACTCAAGTCCAAATGGATCAAAGACCTCAACATAAAGCCAGCCACACTGAACCTTATAGAAGAGAAAGTAGGAAGTTCACTTGAATGCATTGGCAGCTCAAAGTCCCAGAAAATATTTTCAACAAAATCAGAGAAGAAAAATTCCCTAACCTAAAGAAGAACATGCCTATCAAGGTACAAGAAGCATACAGAACACCAAATAGACTGGACTAGAAAAGAAAATTCCCTTGCTACATAACAATCAAAACACTAAATATACAGAACAAAGAAAGAATATTAAAAGCTGCAAAGCAAAAAAGCCAAGTAATATATAAAGGTAGCCCTATCAGAATTACACCTGACTTAACAGACACTCTAAAAGCCAGGAGGGCCTGGACAGATGTCTTGTAAGCTCTAAACGACCATAGATGCCAGCCCAGACTACTATACCCAGCAAAACTTTGAGTCACTATAGATTGAAAAAATAACATATGCCATGATAAAGTCAAATTTGAACAATATCTATCTACAATTCCAGACCTAAAGTGCTAAAGGAAAATAAGGAGGTTAACTACACCAATGAAATCACAGGGAATAATCTCACACTAGCAAAACCCAAAGAAGGGAAACACACACACACACACACACACCAACAAAATAACAGGAGTCAACAATTGTTGGTCAGTGATATCTCTCAATATCAATGGACTCAATTCCCCTAAAAAAGATACAGATTAAGAAAATGGATTTGAAATAGGATCCATACAGTTGCTGCATCAAAAAAATACACCTCAACGTCTAGAAATTATCTCAGGGTAAAGGACTGGAAAAAAATATTCCAAGCAAATGGACAGACCAAGAAGTAAGCCATTTCAATATCTAACAAATGTACATCAAACCAAAACTAATCAGAAGAGATAGGAAAAGACACTACATACTCATCAAAGAAAAAGAACCCACCAGGATGACATTTCAATTCTTAACATCTATGCCCCAACATGAGGGCAGCCAAGTTTGTAAAAGAAACACTACTATAGCTTAATTCACATATTGACCCTCATAGGCTAATAGTGGGAGATGACAATAAACCACTCTCACAATACACAGGTCATCCAGACAAAATCTAAACAGGTAAAGGCTAGAGCTAGCAGACATTATAAACCAAATGGACCTATCAGACATTTACAGAACACTTCACACAAAAACAAAAGAGTATACCTTCTTTACTGCACCTCATGCATGGAACTATCTCCAAACTTGACTGCATATGTAGATAAAAAGCAAGTCCTAACAGATACAAGAAAAAAGAAATAACTTCCTACATCCTATCAAACTACTACATATTAAAGATGTATATCAACAATAACAGAAATAACAGAAAGTTAACAAATTATGGAAACTAGAAAATTCTCTACTGAATAAAAAGTGTGTCAAGAAAGAAAAACTTTCTACAACTGAAGAAAGTTCACAGCACTGGAGAGATCTCATACTAGTAACTTAACATCATATCTGAAAGCTCTAGATAAGATGAAGAATTCACACAAAAGAGGAGCAGACAGCAAAAGATAATCAAACTCGGGGCTTAAATTGATAAAATAGAAACAAGGAGAACAATACAAAGAATCAATGAAACAAAGAGTTGGTTCTTTGAGAAAATAAATGAAATTAACAAATGTTTATCCAAATTAACTAAAAAGTGGAGAGAGAATATCCAAATTAACAAAATCAGAAACGAAAGAAAAGGGAGACATAACAGACACTGAGGAAATCCAGAGAAGCATAAGGACATACTTTAAAAACCTAAACGCCAACAAATTGAAAAATCTAAAATAAATGATAATTTCTCAAAAGGTATCATTTACCAAACTTAAATCAATATCATATAAGCAATTTAAACAGACCTACAACTCCTAGTGAAATAGAAGCAGTCATTAAAATTCTCCCAACCAGAAGAAGAGGAAAAGGATGGGGCACAGGAAGAGGAAGAGGAGAAGCAGCGGCAGCAGCAGCCCAGGGCCAGAAGGATTTAGCACAGAATTCTACCAGACGTTTAAAGAAGAGTTAATGCCAATACTCCTCAAATTATTCCACAAAATAGAAACAGAAAGAACATGGTGCAATTCATTCTATGAGGCCACAGTTACCCAAACCATTTAAAGACCCATCAAAGAAAGAATTACAAATTTCCATCATTAACACTGATGCAAAAATACTCAATTTTTGCATTTGAAAACTAAATCTAACAACACATCTAAAAGATCGTCCACCATGATCAAATAGGCTTCATCCCAGAGATGCAAGGTGGTTTAACACAGAAATAAATAAATATAATCTGCCATAGAAGCAAACTGGAAGGGAAAAAAACCACATGATCATTTCAATCAATGCAGAAAAGGCTTTTGACAAAATTCAACACCCCTTCATGATAAAAGTCCTGGAAAGAGTAGAAATGTAAGGAATATACCTAAATATAATAAAGGCCCTTAAAAGCAAATTCAGAGCCAGCATCACCCTAAATGGAGAGAAACTCAAAGCACTTCCACTAAAACCAGAAACAAGAGAAAGTTGCCCATCCATACCTATTCAATATAGTATTTGACATGTTTGTTAGAGCAATAAGACAACTGAAAGAGATCAGGGAAATACAAGCTGGAAAGGAGGAAGTCAAATATCTTTATTTGCAGATGATGTGGCAGTATTCATACATGACCCTAAAAGTTCCATCAGAAAATCCTATAGTTGATAAACAAGTATCTGGATACAAAATTAATTCACAAAAATTATTAGCCGTCCTTTACAGAAATTACAAATAGGAAAAATCATGGTAATAACACCTTTCACAATAGCCTCAAATAAAGTAAAATGTCTTGTGGTAACTCTAATCAAGCAAGTAAAAGACTTGTATGATAAAAACTTCAAATCTCTGAAGAAAAACTGAAAATATTAGAAGACGGAAAAAATCCCCCATGCTAATGGATCAGTAAAATAAACATAGTACAAATGGACATGCTACCAAAAGCAATCCACAGGTTCAATGCAATCTCCACTGAAATTTCAACAGAATTCTTCAGCTTGAAAGGATGATTCTCAGCTTTATACGGAGGGAACAAACCAGGATAGCTAAAGCAATCCTGAACAATAAAATAACTGCTGGAGGTCTCACTATTCCATTCATTGTATTACAAAACTATAATAATAAACCAGAATGGTATCTAACCTAAAAAGAGACACATTGGTCAATGGAATCAAACCACACACCTATGAACACTTGATATTTGGTAAAGAAGTCAGAAATGCATACTGGAAAAAAGACAGCATCCTCAGCAAATGGTGCTGGTCAAACTGGATGTCCACATGTAGTAAAAAGCATATAGATCCATAATTCAGCCTGTGCAAGACTCAACTCCAAATGGACCATAGACCTCAACATAAAACCAGATACACTGAACCGGAGAGAAGAGAAAATGGGGGAAAGTCTTGAATTCACTAGCACAGGCAAAAACTTTCTGAACAGGCTACCATTAGCACAGGCACTAGGATCAACAATAAATGGGACCTATGAAAAAAGCTTCTGTAAGGCAAAAAAACACTGTTACTGGGACAAAGTGACAACCTACAGAATAGGAAAAGATTTTTACCAAGTCCACATCCAATAGAGAACTAATATCCAAAATAAAGAACTCAAGAAACTAGACATCAATAAACCAAATATTCCAATTAAAAATGGGGTACAGTCTAAACAGAGAATTTCCAATAGAGAAAACTCAAATGGCTGAGAAGCATATTTAAGAAATGTTCAACATCCTTGGCCATGAAGAAAGTACAAATAAAACATCTTATACCTATCAGAGCGGCTCATATCAAAAACACAAATGAGAGCTCATGCTAGCAAGGATGTGGAATAAGGGGAATACTCATCCATTGCTAGCAGCAGTACAGACTTATACAGCTACTTTGGAAATCAATATGACAGTTCCTTGGAAAGTTGGGAATCAATCTATCTCAAGATACAGCTGTACCACTCTTGGGAATATACTCAAAGGATGCTTAATCCTACAAGGACTCTTGATCAACCATGTTCATTGCTGCTCTATTCATAATTGCAAGAAACACTGTAAACATGCCCCTCAACAGAAGAATGGCTAAAGAGGATGCAGTACATTTACACAATGGAGTATTACACAGCTGTTTTCAAAAAAAAGAACATCATGAAATTTGCAAGCAAATGGATGAAACTAGAAAAACTTATCCTTTGTGAGGTAACCCAGATACAGAAAGATAAATATGATATGTATTCACTTAAATGTGAATATTAGTTGTTAGATAAATGATAACCAAGCTACAAATAGACCCAGAGGGGTTAAGTATAGAAGAAGGGAATAGGAGGGACACATGGATCTCCCTAAGAGTGGGAAATAGGGCAGAATTTATGGGTAGACTGGGAATTTGAGAACTAAAATGGAGGATCAGGTGGAGAGGGGGAGGGAAAATGGGGTTGAGAGAGGGAATGTGGGGAGACAGCTAGACTTGAGGGGCACTTGTGGAGTGGTATGGAAACCTCATGCAGTCAAAACTTCCTAAAATATATGAAGGCAATCCTAATGAAATCTCCAAATAATGAAGGAGATAGAGTCCCAGCTGTCCATTTCTTGTCACCTAATGAAGCTTCCAGTAGCAAGACTGAGTTACATTGACTTGAGCTGTTGGTTAAAGGGGTCCCATGGCTATTTCCTAACAATGCAGGCTGTTGCCAAGATAATAGGTTGCTCTCAGCAAACTGATATCAAATCCCCACTGTTGAAGACAATACCCAAACAACTCACTGAACATAGAGAGGTCAAACTGGTGCCTATAGAGAACCTTCACCCCTATGTTCTACTGTCTTCATTAAAGGAAGGTATTCTGCAGGCTACAAAAAGGGAAATGTATACACCAACACATCCACTAAACCTTTGATACGTACTGCCTGAAAATGTGCTAGGGTAATGGTGGCATAAAACTTACCAGAATAACCAACCAATATCTAATTTGAATTAAGACCCACTCCATAAGATGGAGTCCATACCCAGAAAATACTGCTTGGATAACCAAGAACCAGAGATCAGATAGCCCAGAGATCAAGGGTAAAACCAAATACTACTGGTCTAAAACAAAAGTAATAATAAAATGAGTCATAATGATATTCTGCTATACTCATAGATCAGTGCCTTATTCAGCCAGCATCAGAGACTATTCCTCCTGCACCAGATGGGAACAAATACAGAGACACACAGCCAGATATTATGTAGAGAGAGAAACTTTGGAACACACAACTCTAAATGGGATGTCTCCATCTAATCCCTCCTCTCAGAGATCAGGGACACAGCTCCAAACTACACCAATTGGAGGAAAGGGGAATGCCCTGAAACACAGGTTCAATCTGCTCCGACTGTAGGAAGAAATGGGTAGACACCAGGGTAAGAATACCCTCAACAACATAAAGAGCAATATAATGCCACCAAAAGGTAGTGGTTCTATGACATCAAGACTTATACATCCCAACGCAGATGGAGCATAAGAAAACGAACTTAAAAATAACTTTATGAAGATAATTGAGACCCTTAAAGAGGAAACAAAAAATTCCCTTAAAGAAGTGGAGGAATAGGCAAACAAAAAAATGGAAGAAATCCACAAATCCCTTAAATAAAACCAAGAAAAATAAATCAAAGAGGTGAAAGAAATGGTTCAAGACTTGAAACTGAAATAGAGGCAATAAAAAACCACAAATCTGGAAATGGAAAATCTTGGTAAATGATCAGAAACTACAGAAACAAGAATAAAACACAAAAACACTGATGACAAATTATGCTGAAGAGATTGTGGGGAAAAGGGAACACTTTTGCATTGCTGATGGGAATGCAAGCTGGTACAACCCCTTTGGATGTCAGTGTGGCGATTTCTCAGATAATTAGGAAACAGCCTTCCTCAAGAGCCAGTAATACTACTTTTGGGTATATATCCAAAGGATGCTCAATCGTGCCACAAGGGCATTTCTCAACTCTGTTCATAGCAGCATTGTTTGTCATAGCCAGAACTTGGAAAAAATCTAAATGCCCCATGACCGAAGAATAGATAAGGAAAATGTGGCACACAAAGGAGTACTACACAGCAGAAAAAATAATGACAGGTTGAAATTTGCAGGCAAATGGATGGGGCTAGAAAACATCATTTTGAATGAGGTAACCCAGACCCAGAAAGACAATTATCACACGTACTCACTCATAAGTGGTTTTTAAACATAAAGCAAAGAAAACCAGCCTACAAATCACTATCCCAAGGAACCTAGACAACAATGAGGACCCTAAGAGACACATACAGAGAATCTACATGGGAAGTAGAAAAAGACAAGATCTCCTGAGTAAATTGGGAGCATGCGGACCATGGGGGAGGATAGAAGGTGAGGGGGAGGCAGGGAGGAGAGCAGATAAAAATGTATAGCTCAATAAAATCAATTTAAAAAGAAAAAAGAAACATACTTAGAAAGAAACCAAGAAACAAAGAAACCCATTCATAGTAGCCTTTTCACAATACCTAGGGAAAAAAACATAAAACAAGACCTACAATGAAAAATTTGAGAACACCAAAGAAAGAAACTTAATGGGATAGTAAAAGATAGGAAGACTCCTATGTTCATGCACTGGCAGGATTAATATTATTAATGTTCCTGTATTACTGAAAACAACTTACATATTCAATGAATTCTCCACCAAAATACCAATGGCCTTCTTCACAGAAATAGAAAAGAATTCAAAAACTCATGTGGGTTCAAAAGACCCCAACAGCCAAAGCCATCCTGAGGGAAAAAATTAGCACTGCTGGAGGTACCACAATGTCTAATTTTAAATTATATGACAAAATAATACTGACACAAAACAGGTACACAGACCAATGCAATTGTTCAGAGGAACCAAAAGTGAACCAACACAGATATAGCTATAGTCACATGACTCCCAAAAAAGGTGATATAAAAACATATCTTAGACAATAATTAGCCTTCCCAGTAAACGGAAGGAAACAGATACCCACATGGAGAAGACTGAAATTAAATTTCTAACATTCATTTTCTACAGAAAGCATTTCAACATAGAGCAAGGATCTCAACATAAGGCCTAAAACCTTGAAATCAGGAGAAAACACTTCAAAATGTAGGCCTAGGCAATGGCTTTCTGAATAGGACCAAAAATCTCAGAAAATAGTAACAAGAATGACAAATAGAATTGTATGAAATTAAAGAGCCACTGCACTTCAAAGGAAACAATTAGCGGAGTTAATAAAATAGAAGAAAATCTTTGACAGCTATTATTCTGTCAATAAAATATTATCTGTAATATAATTTTTAATTCAAAAGTTAAACACTATAGTAGTAAGTGGTCCAATCAGAAATGAGAATGTGAACTGAAGAGATACCTTTCAAAATAAGAAATGCAAGTGTATACCCAATGAGACTCCCTTGAGTAATTTTTTCTTTGCAAATGGTCATTAATTGGAGGTAGCTTCTTGGTTGGGAATGAGACCTTGTGTCTACTTCCCCATCTCAGCAGTAGTCCCCTATCTGAACTGGATCTGTACAGGTCATATGCATGCTGTCACAGTCTCTGTTACTACATGCATGTGTCCTGTTGTGTCTGGAAGATACCGTTTCTTTTGTATTATCCATTCCCTCTGGCTGTTAGAATCTTTCTGACTTCTTTAATATAATTCCAAACCCTCAGGGGAGGGATTTGATGAAGACACCCCATTTAGAGCTGAGTGTTCCAGGTTCTCTTACTCTTTGCATATTGTCCAGTTTCCTCCCCTGCTTACAGGTCCTTCACAAATATGGCTTCAGGTTTTATGTTTTTATGGGTATGTGATTATGTAAAGGAACAAGTGGTTCTATGTGTCTATATTTGTATCTTGCGCCTATCTTGAACTCTTTTCCTTTTGTTTGTTGTATTTTATCTTTCTTCAGATGTGTTTGTTTTTGTGTTATTATAATTTATTTTATTTTATTATTATCTCTTAGATGCATATATGTTTTCTAATGGGATACAGAAAAGAGGTGGATCTGGATGGGAGGGGAAGTAGGAAGGAACAGGGAAAAGCAGAGGGAGGGAAGGAAACTGTAATCAGCATATACTGTATGAAAAAAAACTATATTCAATGGAAGAAAACAAGAGAAAAGTAAATGCAAATGTCCACTAAATCCATGAAAAAGAAGTCAGCATCCTTATCTGCTAGTCACGTGCAAGTGAGAACCATGGTGAGATTCCATTCCATTCAAAGTGGCGATCATGAAAACATGGTACATATATACTACGAAATACTATTCAGTAATAAAGAAAAATAAAATCATGAACTTTCAGTGTAAATGGGTGAAACCAGAAAGATCATATAAAGTGAAGTAACCCAGGCCGAGAAAGACAGACTCGGCATGTTTTCTCTCACTGGAGGCTCCTAGCTCCAAATCTTCAGATGTGAGCACATGACTTGAGGTAACTGCAGAAGTCGGGCTGGGAATAATAGAGAGGGAAACAGCAAGAAAACTGGGGAAAACAGCGAACTCTAATTAAGAGGGAGTGGTAAATACAAAAGAAGGAGTGGGAAATTATAAAATAATAGTAAGGATGTCTGAAAAGTCATAAGGAGTCATACTATTAACTATCTACATAAAATAACTATAATATATGATATATATGAAATTTTCCCATCTGAGCTGATAATGCTCCCTCTAACAGTCAAATGCCAGCTAACAAAAACTCTAGCTCCAGGCATGAAAAGTTCTCTTTTGAATTGTTGGTCAGGGTTGTCCAAGAGATTCCCGAAACATCACAATTCGTTAGTTGCCCCAACGTAAATGCCTGTTGCAGAAGACAGCATCTACATCAGACACAGGGCCCTGTAGACCCTGAGTTAGAACTAACCTGAAGGCCTCAGCCTTGAGTACTAGCTTTCATGGCAACAGAAGGCAGCATGCAAACTTCCAAAGGAAAGAAAGAACCAATAGTCCTACCTACTTATGATACCTATGAACTACAACATCTAGAATGGCATGATAGCTTTAATTTTACAGTAGTATCATGCATACCTTGGCAGTAACTATCTAATTGGACTTAAGGCCTGATCAACAAGAAGGAAATCATGCCTGGGCCTAGAGACCTATCCAACTACACAGGGTTAGTGAAGTCATGGATCTTAGAAAAGAACCCCTAACCACCACTTCACTGAACCAGCACAATAATCCCTAATAATATTTTAAATATCTGTCCTAATTACCCACAGATAAGTGTAGTCCTTACCTCTCAAGGAAATATCTTTGTGCAACAAGTAAAGCCATTCGAGAAAAAATATAACCAGTCAAAATGTAGAATTGTCAATCCTAATCTCTCTACAACACAACTCTGTACCTAGCAGAGATCCAAGAAAGGGTGAAAAGATTGTAAGAGACAGAGGAACTGGAAGTTGGCTGTGAGATTGTGTCTCCAAGGAATGCCAAATCTCACCAACATGACTGCCTAAACAGGATAACCCCAATAGACATGGTAACATGGATGATGGGAAAGCTCTGGAAGCTTTAACCCTACACAAAGCACTATAGGCAACTAAGGAAACCTGTGAGCAGGAAAAAAAGTCTCCCTCAGGGAAAAGTACACCAATTGGCTTTCTAGAACCAAAGAACAAGCCTAGAAGCATGCATACCAATACCATTATACAGATTGAGCTGGTTTTATACACACAAAAACAACAACAACAACAATTATTAAAAATGAAGCCATGAATTTTAAAGAGAATAAGGAGGGGTATATGGGGCTGGGGATTGAAAGGAGAAAATTATATAAGAATATCATAATCTCAAAAAAAATAAGAAGAGATTTCTAAGAAGAAAACAAATAGGAAGCATACTAGTTAGAACATGGCTGGGCATGGGCAACATCTACACACTGTCTATGGGATACTAATTAGTGTAGCCACTATAGAATTCAGTGTGGGGGTCTACAAAAACTAAAAATGGTACTATTATTGGTTCTATCTATAAGGCCCTTGGACATACATATATACATACATACATTGTGTATATGTATATGTACATATATAAATAAAAATGTGTGTATATATATATAAATACAAATATTGTATGTATATACATATATCCATCCAAAGGAAACTAAGTCAGCATACAATAAAGACATGTGCACACCAATGATTATTGTAGCACTATTCATGACACCCACATTACAGAATCAGCCTAGGTATAAAACAACATGGACTTTTAAAATGCGAATTTTATTCAACCATGGAAAATAACAAAATTATGTTATTTGGAAAAATATGATGGAACGTAAGATCCTGTTAAGTGAAATAAATCATGCTTGGCAAGATATATATAATGCATGGTTTCTCTCGTGTATAGAATCTGTATTTTGTGTAGTGCATGTATACAGTGAATGCACACTTACTCATAAGAATGTGAGGGCAAAAGAAGGCACTGACCATCCCCTATTGCTCTCCCTCTCATTCTACTCGAACACAGTCTCTCATGGAGCCTGAAGCTCAGTTTCAGCTAGACTGTCAAGCTAGTGAGCTTGGGATTCACCCTTCCCCTTCCCTTAATGCTGGGGTTACAGCCATTCAGGACCACACCAGCTTTTACATGAATGTACGCATTTGAAGTCAGATTCTCATGCATAGACAGCAAGCACTCTTATATCTGAGCCATCTCCCTTGTCTTAGATATTTTTAATAGAATATGAAAGGAGAAGGGGTACTAGTTGAAAGACTGAAGATGATGAGGGTGGCCAAAGGAGAGGGAATGTGATCAAAGCACGCTATATATGTATGAAAACATAATAATGAAACTATTACTTTTATACAAGGGGAAGATACTGAAGAGATTTGTGGAGAAGGTAGTTCATTTATAACCAAAGCAAAAACCTCTAGAACAGACCTTTTGCTCATAACCCTCATTTTTTTTAAGATTTATTTTTTAATTTTTTTTCTCTTTTTTACTTAAAAAAATACCAATCCAAATTCCCACTCCCTCCCCTCCTTCCCTCCTCCCAGTCCCTCCCTCTCCTTCCATAGACCCTCCCCCACACCCCTCCAACCCTAGGGGAGTGCCATGCACTCCGCCCTGTGGAAAGTCCAGGGCCCTCCCTACTACATCTAGGTTGAGCAAGGTTTACATCCAAAGAGATTAGGAGCCCATGAAGCTGGTATATGCAGTAGAGACACATCCCAGTGTCACCATTAGTGAGCCCTCAGTCTGCCCCAGCTGTCAACCCCCTTCACAGGGACTTGGCTGTTCGCATGCTTGTTCACTCCCAGTCCAGTTGGAGTTGGTGAGTTCCCATTAGTTCAAGCAAACTGTCTCAGTGGATGACGCCCTCATGGTCTTGAATTCCTTGCTCATACTCTCACTCCTTTCACTCTTTAATTGGATCTTGGGAGCTCAGTCCAGTGCTCCAATGTGGGTCATTGCCTCTGTTCCCATCTGTTGTTGGTTGAAGGTTCTATGGTGATATTTAAGATAATCATCAGTCTGACTACAGGGTAAGGTCAGTTCAGACACCCTCTCCTCTATTGCTTAGGGTCTCAGCTGGGTTCATCTCTGTGGGTTATTGGGCATTTTTCTAGAGCCAGGTTCTTGCTAAATCAATTATGGCTCCCTCAATCAAGATATCTCTTTCCTTGCTCTCATATCTGTCCTTCCTCAATCTCGACCATCCCATTCCCTCAAGGTCTCCTCAACCCTCCTCTACCTCCCACCCCCCTGCTCCCAAATTTTTGTCTGATTTCAATTTCCAGGTGGGTCTATATGTCTTTCTTTAGGTTCACCTTATTACTTAGTTTATGACTAGTATCCACTTATGAGTGAGTACATACCATATTCATTTTTGGGGTCTGGGTTACCTCACTCAGGATGTTTTCTAATTCTGTCCATTTGCATGTGAAATTCAAGATGTCATTATTTTTTACTGCTGAGTAGTACTCTAATGTGTAGATGTGCCACACTTTCTTTATCCATTCTTCCATTGAGGGGCATCTAGGTTGTTTCCAGGTTCTGTCTATTACAAATAATGCTACTATGAACATAGTTGAACAAATGCTCTTGTAGTATGATTGAGAGTCTTTTGGGTATATTCCCAAGAGTGGAATTGCTGGATCCTTAGGCAGGTTGATTCCCAGTTTTCTGAGAAACCGCCACACTGAATTCCAAAGTGGTTGCACAAGTTTGCATTCCCACCAGCAATGGATGAGTGTTCCCCTTACTCTACAACCTCTCCAGAATAAGCTATCATTAGTGTTTTTGATCTTAGCCATTCTGACAGGTGTAAGATGGTATCTCAAAGTTGTTCTGATTTGCATTTCCCTGATAGCTAAGGAAGAAGAACATGTCCTTAAGTATCTTTTGGCCATTTGAAAATCTTCTGTTGAGAATTCTCTGTTCAGTTCCATACACCACTTTTTAATTGGGTTATTTAGAATTTTAATGTCTAATTTTTTGAGTTCTTTATGTATTTTGCAGATCAGTCCTTTGTCTGATGTGGGGTTGGTAAAGATTTTTTCCCATTCAGTAGGCTGCCTTTTTGTCTTATTGACTGTGTCCTTTCCTTTAAAGAAGCTTCTTAGTTTCAGGAGGTCCCATTTATTTATTGATGCTCTTATTGTCTCTGCTACTGGGCTTATATTTAGGAAGTGGTCTCCTGTGTCCATGCATTGGAGGCTGCTTCCTACTTTCTCCTCTATCAGGTTCAGTGTGGCCGCTTTTATATTGAGGTCATTAATCCATTTGGACTTGAGTTTGTGCATAGCGACAGATATGGATCTATTTTCATTCTTCTACAAGTTGACATCCAGTTATGCCAGCACCATTTGTTGAAGATGCTTTCTTTTTTACAATGTATCTTTTTTGCTTCTCTGTCAAAAATCAGTTGTTCATAGGTGTGTGAATTAATATCCGGGTCTTCAATTAGATTCCACTGATCAACATCTCTGATTTTATGCCAATACCATGCTATTTTCATTACTGTAGCTCTGTAATAGAGCTTGATGTCAGAGATGGTAATGCCTCCAGCAGTTCCTTTGTTGTGCAGGATTGTTTGCTCATAATCCTCATAAAAGGCAGATCTGCTAACACTCTCACTAAGGAATCCTAGCCTGCAGAACTATAAAACCTTTCTGCTGTTTAAGCCACCTACTATGTGATACTCTATTTATTATAGTCACATTTATTATATTATGTTCCTAGAGAACTTTTGTACTTAGAAACGGCTGATCTTGGAGCATTTTATTATATTCTGCACCAGTTCCTAGTAGTTTTGAAAAGCCAAGGGTCTGGAGATGGAAAGGAGATGGAGAAGGAGTGGATGGGGAGGGGGAGTAGAATGGAAAGGGGAGGAGATGGAAGGAGAAGAGGGGGGGAACTGATTAGTATGTAAAATAAATGAAAATGTTATTTTAATAAAAAAAACTAAAATAAAATGGGAAAAAAGCAAAAAAAAAGGAAGGAAGGAAAATCTTCCATTGATCTGAAATTATAGCAGAGCCAATATCCTGGCAGCCACTAGAGGGAGTAAACAGAATCAAACACCTACATTTTTTTTCTCTCAGAGGATCTAAGAGTCTGGCCATTTTTACTTAATTTCATAGTACACTGGATTGTACAGTTCAATACAGTGAAATAGCTGCAGGAGTACATTACTCAAAATATTTTTAAAAAAAAACAGTGAATGACATTTGGGACCATGAAAAATTCTAACACATTTCAGAGAACAGAACACCAAGTTTATGCATAAGAATGGATGCATAACCAGGATTGTGTACATTCATGTAAACACTAAATTCTCACCTCTCAATGAAATTGAGGTTCTACACAGCTTAAACATAACTGTCACCTGCCTGGATGGAAGCTACAGTTATGCTCCCAAAAAGGCGAGGAGAACTCTCAGGGAAAGCTAAAGAACTAACTGGTGACAAGTATTTAAATTTCTGGCTAATCATTAGCCTAAATTAATTGACAGAGATCTCAGTATTAATGAGCAAATAAAATCAACCAAAACACCACCACCATATTTTGAGAAGGCAAAATAATCTTATTTTCGAATCACTATGCTATGTCATTTTAAATATCCAATTTTCAAAAGAAAAAAATACAAAAAATATCCAAGAAATATGCATGTAAAACATAGCAGTCAATTGAAACTAACTTTGAATAAAAACAAATGTTTGGCTCAACTGATTAAAATATTAAATTTGCTAGTTTAAATATGAACCAAGAAAACCATAGCTAAAATACTAATTAAAATATGGGATGCAGTCACTTCAAATAGAGAGTATCAATGAAAAGATTAAAAAGAAACAGAAGAAATTCCAAATTAAAAAGTATAATCACTGAAATGAAAACTCTGATCTCAGGGATCAGCAGGAGACTGAGCAGACAGAAAGAATAGGGGCTTTAAGAAAAACCACCTGAGGATCATCCAGGCTGAGAGACATAAAAATAAGAACAAAGATAAATGAACCATAGCTTGAACATAAGGTAAATCATCACTGCACTAGAGTCCCAGGAAAGATAGGAGGTAAATTAGAGTGTTTGAAGAAACCATTATTACTTCCCCAAATTCACAAATATCATAAATCTACAAATTTAAGACCACTAAACTTCAGCAAGGCAAAAACAAGAACATACACACCTACATACTTCATGATCCATCAAAATCTATAAAAAAAGAGAATCATAAAACCAACAGATAAGTAACTGGTTATATATAAGTGATCCTTAACTCATACCTTGTTTCTCATTTTTTCCTTAGAAGATATGATTAAATATAAAATATTGGTGTGAAAAGTCCTTCTGTATATGTGTTTTTTGGTTAATTAACAAAGAACCTGCTTTGGCCTGTGATAAAGCAGAGAAGAGCTAAGTGGGAAAATTAAACATTGCCGGGAGAAAGAAGGTGGAGTCAGTGAAAAGACATGTAGTCACAGCAGGAAACAGAAGCCTCTGACAAAGTCCACTGAAACTTTGCTGGTAGGCCATGACCTCGTGGTGATGCATGGATTAATGGAGATGGGTTAGTTTAGGATATCAGAGCTAGCTAGAAATATGCTTAAGCTACTAGGCAAACTGTATTGCAAATAATATAGTTTCTGTGTGATTATTTCAGGTCTGAGCAGCCAGAATGAACAAAGAGCTTCCGGCAACAGATTGGCACCAATGTGGATGACTACATACATAAAACCCAAGAGAGCATTTTTTTTTCCAGAAGGGCTCTGTTTGGCTCCTTGAAGAGAGGTCTTCCTGATTCAGCAGTAGCAGGGGGGAAAAGTGTGGTTTTGAAACAGCAGCATCCTGGTTCATGTTGCCAGCATGAACTCTGGCTCTTTCAAGAGGCCAAGCACTTGAATTGTGAGCAGCATGTTACAAACTTCTTAATGGAGTGCAACATAGACTAGCTGCATACCTGGAACTGGGGCAGTGTGCATGGCTCACTCTACCACATTGGACTGGATGGAGTCAAAAGGAAAGCAGTCTTAGTCCTAGTCATACCATTTAGCATTTTAAGAAGCAAGCAGTCCTGATCAGAAAAGGATTACAGATACACAATAAAGACAGATTCAAATGGAAAAGACCTCTAAATGGGTCACAGTGTTGGAGAAATGTATGTAGGCTTGAGAGAGAGAGGAAAAGAGTATAGACAGTTATAATATAAAAGAGTACAGTCATAGGTTAAAAGAGTAAAGATAATAAAATAAGTATTAAACTAATACATTTTTGGGACTCCTACCTGAAGGTCTCCTATCTTCCCCAAATCTTGTCACCACACCAATTGTCCATTATTTACTTTTCCTGCATTCATATCTTTTTGATTTGTTTTGTAACTCAGTGAATGTAACCAATTTGTCTAATTGTCTGTGTTCCTTTTGTGCTTTTATTCCTTGTCCTCTTCTTCTTCCTTGTACTATTTGCTATTAGAATGACAAAGTAAAGTTTGTCTTTTCTAATTTTCTATTTCTTGATGGAATTACTACACCCAGGCCTACCTCTAGACCTTTGACCTCAGAACCTGCTTTCTTCATGAGTTTCCATTGTTCAGCAGGTCACTCATTCTCTCCTACATTCTTCCTGCAACTACCTTCCACATCAAGAACATTGTTTGGAAATCTTCTCTTTCCCTCTCCTCTCCTCTCTTCTCCTCTCCTCTACTCTTCTCTTCTCTCCTGTCCTTTTCTTTCTTCTCCCCTCCTCTCCTTTCCACTCCTCTCTTCTCCTTTCATCTTCCTCCCTTGGCCTCCATCCCCCTCCCCTCTCCTATCATCTTCTTTCTTCTCCCCAAATTCCCCTTTCTCCAGGAATGCATATAGCACTGAGTGATTTTTACTTTTTCCTGCATATTTTATCTTCATTTTTTTCTAATGCTATTTCTGCTGTGAATGTTGTTGAATCATTCCTTTGCAGTGATGTAAAAGCTGCCCACTAATTACATTAAATATCAAGCATTACACTATTTATTATGTAATTTTATATATTTTGCCACATAAAAACAAATAATTTTAGTCATCAAAGGTTAGGACACACAAGGACATGTTCAATTTTGTAAGTTCAACAGTGTCTGTAATCTCAAAATATCACAAAATAATTTGCATCAGATGAACTTGAAGATGAAAAATTGCTTGGTAGCTAAGAAAATAATTTAAAATAATGGGTTTTCTGTTGTTCTCATTATATATAAATGTTAAGTCTATAAAATTAATGATAAATAAACTTTTTGAACTTTTTCTTAAAAAAAACTTGTAGAAAAAGTTAATAGAGTAAGAAAAATAAGCATGTAAAGATGGAATATACACAGAGAGTCTGAATTCTGTATATTATTGTGTTTTCTTTGAATTTTTTGACTGTGAATGACCTAAGTACAGAAAGACATTTCATTGTACAGGCTGCTAAGATAAACCAGCATAAACGTATCTTGACTTTAAAATTTGGGTCTAATGATATGTTGCTTTGGAAAAGAGGTTCTGCTCTTGTTTCCACGGACGGTGAGAACCTATGGATTCCTCCCAGACTAATGTGGTTTGATGAACTAAAACCACCTAAAAGGTCTTTGTGAAAATCCCCATAAAGAAAACACTTTGCCCAACAAAAAGCAGGAATAAGTTTGGAGAAAACTAAGCCCAAATTCCCAAATATTGTTTATAAATGTTTGTTTAAATTTAAAAGGAGATATGCTATAGAGATTTGCATTGGTATGGGTCTTGGGTTATGGATACAAATTTAAGATCAATTTTGTTATATGTATAATTCTACTGTTGATTAAGGTATTGTGTTTGTGCAGCTCATTTAAAAATGCAATGTATAATTTTATATATTATATATTATAATATATTATAATTATATATTATAATATATAGGTTAATATATTATAATTAACCTATAATAATATAGGTTAATAGATAGTCATCTATAATAGTCAAGCTTCTAGTCATGTTAGTTAGGTTTTCAGATATATACATATATATTTCAGTTAGATAGGTATTCTTCAAATCTTTTGGAGACCTTCAGAATATGGCATTTAAAATATTTTAAGAACTTAGGACATTTCATGACAATGTGATACGTCTGCTCCTGGCAGCACCAATCTACTTGAAGAGAAAGATGGGCATTGAGAGGCTCCTTATGGAGTTTGCTAGCCATTTGGGCAAGAAATTGCTCTTGCCTGGATTGCTTGATGTTATGCTGTATGAACCGGACATGCAGGACCCACAGAAAAATGACTTCTGAACTTGCCTAAAGGTGAGACAGTCCTCAGGGTTCCTGCTTCATGAAAGAGTGTGCAAGACATTCTGAGGATTCAGAAGAAAGTGATTGACAAACTGCCAATATAGGCAGAATTGTCCTTGAAATTTCCTGCTTCATGGGAAAGTCTGCCAGATACTATGGGCCTGTAGGCTGAAGATAGATGCTCCAACAATACAGAACTTTGGGTGGCTGTCCATGAAGTGAGATGTTAATTCTAGAGTTTTGGAAGTTGCTTACAATGCACTTCCTGTTCATTTAGGTAATATTATATCCTTCTGGGGTCTTTGATGGAGTTGAAGAATAGATAGTTATAATTATAGCTTTCCTTAGTTATGATAAAAGACAAAGTAGATATTAATATTGTAAATGTAATTCCTACTTGATACCTGCTTTGCTATATGTAATTTTACTATGTTAAAGTTAAAACCTTCCTTTTTATTTAAACAGAAAAGGGGAAACTGTGTAGGAAGTACTTCTGTATATGTGTTGCTTTTACTGGTTAATGAAAAAAGCTGCTTTCGGCCAATGGCTTAACAGAGTAAAGCCAGGCGGGAAATCCAAACAGTGATGTAGAAAGAGAAGGTAGGTAGAATCAGGGAGGTGTCATGTAGCCGCAGCAGGAAACAGATGTGCCAGAACCATGCCGGAACCTTGCCAGTAAACCATGAGCTTTGTAGTAAAATATAAAATAATAGAAATGGGTTAATTTAAAATGTAAGACTAGCTAGTGATTGGCCAATCATTGTTTTAATTAATACAGTTTTGTGTAATTATTTTAGGTCTGAGCCAGGAATATGAATAAGCTTAAAAGCAGAATAAATTACAAAATATGAATAAGCTCAAAAGCAGAATAAATTACTATTAAAATATATTTATATAAACTCCAGAACTCAGATGGATTCTTCAGCAAATTGTATCAAATAGTTAAAGTTAACAATAATCCTTCATAAACTGTTTCAAAAAACATGAGGAGGAAATATATCACACAGTCTGTTCTACAAAGTCACTATCACCCCAATACTAAAATCAAATGAAATGCTCAATGAGACTACAAGATTTTATGAAACATAGTCCTCATAGTACCAGCAATCAAATCCAATGTCACAGGAAAGGACCATATAGGCCAGTGAGATGGCTCAGGAGGTAAAGGCACTTCCCCCCAAGGCTGACAAACTGAATTCAATTTCCATATAATTGAAGGAGACAAACTCCTTTAAGTTGTCCTCTGACCTCCAAACACAGGTTATAGAATTCATGCACATCCCTCCCCACCCCCAGATATACAAATAATAAATCAATAAATGTGTTTTATTACAAAGCAAAGGGCATTACATCATAATCAACTGAAATGCAAGGCTATTTCAAAATTTAAAACCAATCAATATAAAGCATATCAATATAATAAACAAAACTAAATGATCGTTTCCATAGACATAGGAAAACAATTTGGCAAAAATCCAACACTCTTTACAGGGAAAACACTCAAAACAGAACAGAAGGAATCATCTTCAGTCAGATTAAGAACATCTTTAAAATCACAGCATTGTGTGAATACTCAAAATCAGAGACATTCCCTTTCCCCTAAAATAGTGCAACACAAAGCCATTTGCTATAATCAATATGGACAAGGAAGTTGTAAATGAAGCAACTTGCAAGAAAAACTTGTATTCATACCAGAAACAAAACCATGCAGCTAACTTTGAGAGTCATACTTTGCATGGAAAGTGTTAAGGAATAACCCCACAGAGCGCTAAGAAATAAATTATGCAAATAAAAGGTATGATAGCAATATGAAAATATTAATAACGTGTCTATAAACAAACAATAAACAATCTAAATCTACATAAATTAAATTCTTTCATTTAAAACAGAATTAAAAGGATACATAGGAAGAAACAATAGAACTACAAAACATATTCAGAAACCTACAAGTCAACATGAAGATAAATTAGTCTTAAATAAATATGAAGCTACTTAATGTTCATTGAGTGAAAGGATTAATAAGGGGCAAAACTGATCTACAGATTCAGTTCAATTCCTAATTTAAAAGTCCAATGTACTTTTAGTTAAAATTGTTACTGATTATAGAATTAATGTGGATTTGAATGGGACCCACAGTAGCAACAAATAAAATCTTAAACTGAACAAAACTGAAAGCTTCACATTTAATCAATGAAAGACTCACTATAAAGCAATGACAATTCAAATATCAAAGGTGTTGGCAAAAGAAACAGAAATGCAGACCAATGGACCAGAACGGGGAACCCATCACTAACCCCACAACCCAATAAAAGTGGCAAGACAGACTTCAACAAAACGATAGCTATACACTAAAGATCATAAGCAAAAATTAAGTCAGAATGGATTATAGTGAAGACTATGAGACTCTTAAAAAGAAACAAAAGAATAAACTAAGACTATCAAAGTTTAAAATGTACTTTCAAAAGACTTAAAAAGTAAAAATATAATTGACAGAATGGGAGGAAATGTTAGTAAGTCATATTATGTTTAATAAACTTCCAACAGTCAGGATACTATGTGGTATTATATACAGTATTAATGCAAAATAAAGAACTCTAAAACTCAACAAAAGCAACAAGTAAGAGCCAGATATGATCTCAAATAGGCATTCCTACACACACATACACACACACACACACACACACACACACACACACACACACACACACACACATATATATATATGAGAAGAGCACCTCATTCGTCATTAGGAACTCAAAACCACAATAAGCTATCATTTCACACACAAGGAGGATGGTGATAATGAAAATAGACTGACAGTACCAAGTGTGCATGTTAGGAAGTCTGGACTTCATACATTGCTGCTATGAAGGGAAACAAGGAAGACCCTCTGGAAAGTATTTTATAGACTGGACATATCATTGATATGGTAGCCATAACTTATTCTCCTAAAATAAATTTAAGAGAATTCAAAACATATATTAATATACAAAAGAACATTATTCAACTATAAGAAGGAATGAAGTATTTATACAATCTCAACAGTATCACAAGAAGTAAATACAAAGGCCATATAATGTGTAGTTTTACTTAAGCCCAGAACAGCAAATATCAATCAGAAAGTATTAGCAGTGTTCAGGCCCCAGGAATACTTGCTTAATGAACACAGGAGCTTTTTTTACAATATGATGATGGTGTGAAATTAGAGTTCTGTTGGCTGTCAACCTTGTCAACAAACTGAAAAAACATTAAAGAAGGCATTTCATGACAAATAAAATTAACTGAATAAAATCCCAAAAATGTTGTAGCTGTTGTGTCTCATGTGAATACTCTGAAAACATATATCCAAAATCTTTACTGTGTTTAAATCTCAAATGAAATTATCTTTGCATATTTAACCTTCCTACATTTAATATTATAGTGAGAAGTGCATCTGTTACAGGTAAAAGCACTACAGGAAACTTTAGTGAACTTTTAGAAATAACTTTTCTTTGCACACAAGACTTAGACTTGAATGACTCCAGCTCTACAGAGAAACCACTTTAATTCAACTCCACAGAATTAAATGGACTTCGGAAACCAGAGTAACTGGGAAGCATTAGCCTTTTCAACAGACTCTTAAATTGTAGATGGATGCTAGTAACATTCTGTTACTAAAAAGCTAGTCATGAGTACCGGGAAAATGTGATGATCCAACTATTTTCAATGAATCTTGAGTCAAGCGAAAACTTCTTGGCAATCGAGCCAGATATCCAACTATGAAAAACAAAAAGAAAACAAATGATCTAGGTCTGTCTTGTAAAAATTCCAAAATATTAAAATAAGAGTATCTTTCCTCCACTGCAAGGTGCATAAATCAGTCTCCTATGACATGTTATCTACTGCTCTGCATACTCCTTAAAGAATTTAATATACCTATGACCTTCCCCTGTTATAAATCTTAACCCAGCCTTTCTGTGCCTACTTACAATACTCTCCCACCTTACAGGACCCAAGTCAAATTCCTCTCCTGTCCTCATTACTCAGCTATCATGGAAAATAACTGGCATCTCTCTTTTAACAGTCTACAATGGAATGCAGTTAATCATACACGCACATCATTTTTCTTGGTACAAACTCCACTGATGGAAGCACCAATGTTTAAGTCAACTTATCAAGAACCATTTGCAAGCACCTCACCTTTAACATGGAAACTATTAAAACCGTAACTATGAAAAACATCTTGATAGTCTCCCTTCATTGTTGGATGAGCATATATATGATGGCATGATGCTAGGGGACAGAATGAATGGGGAAGGCCATGCAATGACTGTAGAGCATTAGCCCCAGCAAGAAAGTAAAAGGGGAGATCACAGCATTGAAGGCTGGAGCAAAGCTTATTGAAAATTCTGCCACATCCTGAAATCGAGAAAGTTACTTTAAACCACCAGTTGGAGGGTTTCATCTGCAATGAGACTGAGAGTAATTCCAAACTTACAGGTTTATTTTAGGAGCTGTGAAGTGCTATATAAATATCAGCCTTTACTACTCACAGTTTACATGCTAAGATACTAATTGCTTATGCTGTTTTTGATAGTCCTTATTGGAGAAAAGGAAAGCCAGCCAACATTTTAAAACAAAAACACATACTTTCATTACCAGGTATAAGCCCAACAGCCATATTCAAATGCATCTTCCTTAGACATAATAATTAAAGACAATTTATTCTCACAGAACTATCTGTGCACTAAACACCTGGCCTTTATCATATATAAGGAGTAATCGTCATACCTCCCCCATCGTGTCCTAGTATGCCTTCTGTTGCTGTGATAAACACTATGCCCAAAATCAGCATGGGACAGGGTGCAGAGAGGGTTTATTTCACCTTACAGGTATACATTGACAATGTATACATTGTCCAGGAAAGCCAAGGGAAGGACTCAAGTCCAAACCTGGAGAAAGGAAGTGAAGTAGAACTACTTGCTGGCTTCCTTCCTCTGGCTTGTTCAGCCTGCTTTCTTACACAGCCCAGGACGACCTGCCCAGGGATGGCACCACTCCCAGAGAACTAGTGCGTCCCACATCAAAAGCAATTAAGAAAATACTTCCCAGACATGCTCACAAGTCAATCGGGTAGAAACAAATCTTCAATTGAGAGTTCCTATCCCCAAGTGCCTATAGTTTGTGTCAAGTTAAACTAACAAGCACACCCCTTTTCTTTCCTTACTTTGCCCTATTCCTTTCTTCACATTCCTTCTGCTTTTGTATCCTTGGTTCTCCCTTATATGAACAAATTTTAACTTCTGACAAGTGTTACCTTTAGTACATTGCCTGAGGATCTATGGGACACAGCTTATTAGTAGTAAGGCTACACCTTAAACACACACACAAAATGAAGTCACAGCCTTCTACTTAAAAAAAGACAAATCTAGTAAACTTTCTTTTCTTTCTCCAGAAAAGAAAACCCTTTCAAACTTGAGAAGGGTTTTCACTTTAAATCCCAAAACCCCAGCGACACCCTGAAATTTACATCGGCAACCAACAGAGGGCGCTCCACCACCAAAGATGTTTCAAAAGCTCATGGGGTGACAGCACAGGTCCAGCACAATACATCATTGTAGACAGTCGCTCTGAAACACAAGGTGGGCGGTGACCCACGAATTTAAGTTTATTAAGACACTTTTCATTGAAAGCTTCACATTTGAACCATCTCCTGCAGCTATGCCTCATTCGCATTCGCGTTCCCACCGCGATCTTCCCTATCGTTCTCTTTCAGACTCCGACACGAACCAAGGCTCCCCGGGGCAGGAGCAGCCACAGGCGGGGCCCGCTTGGTGGGGCGGGGACGGGGTCACGTGACTCGGGCCCAACGCAATTCTCGTGAGGAGCCGCGGCCGCCGGATCGCCCTCCGTGCGGCGCCGAGCCTCACCTGCAGGGGGCGCCCGCAGCAAGGCGGAGAACAGGACGGCGGCCACCGACAGCGCCGAGAGCGCGGAGCCCTTAGCCCCGGCCCGCCGCCGGCCCCGCGGAGCCCGGCCCGGGGCCAAGGCCTCCATCCACACGCCGCCGCCGGCCGAGCCTCGGCGCCGAAGGTCGTTACCTTGCGCGCGCCCACCCGCCGCCGGAAGTTGGCGGACGGCGGGCCGGAAGGACGGACCGACGGACACGCCGCCGCTTCCGCTCGGACCGTCTGCGGGAGGTGTGCTAGCCTGGGAGCTGGCTTGGGGGCGCACGGGAGGCGGGGCGTCGATCCGCAAGGGGCTCCTTTGCCTTTGAGGCCACCGCACCCCTGAGGGAACCCGCCAGAACCGAAGTGGCTTGTCAGAGATTCCAAAGCTAGGAGAAGAATCTTGTGCCCCAGAGTTCTAACCTTGGCCTTTCTCTGCTGTCTGTGGTAGAAAGGAAAACTCTCCTGACTACTCTGTCAGTGTATTGAGTTTCAGCCTTTGGGTGCCTACTCATGACTGCAGATCCTGAGGACTAATGACAATGCACGTATAGGTCTCATAAAGTAACCGACTATAGTAATGCCAACAACTTGTACATTCTCAGTATGTGGAACTTCGTGGAAGGGAGATGCAGTGAACACCTAGAAGGGGTTAAAGGTTTCAGCTAAAACAGATGACATGAGGGGAAAACAGAGGAAATGACCCTAGATGAAATTGACTCAGCTTGGAAGATCACCTTTCAGAACCTGAATCCGGGAAAACATACCAAACCAGCTAAGAGGCCATTTACAGTGAGAGTGTATTTTAAGTTGAAAGAGAATCATACTCCACCTTTCTGCCTTTGGACACATTTAATGATAGTCGAGCTGTGGTAGAAATAAATCTTAAATATTTCGAACAACTAAAAGTCTGGCTTCACTTTAATATGAAGAAACGAGTGGTATGGGGTAAATTAAAAACTCTCTGACTTCGTGTTTTGGATATACTGTGTTCAGGACCTCATGCTGAAAGACTTAACCATTTATTTTCAACTTTACCTCTTGTTTAGTGGTATATCTCAAAATTTCAAACATCATCAAAGGTGGGCGTGGCCACTGCTTATACATACTACCTTACAGTTGATCTGATTTATATATTCTGTTCCTGAATATTGTACAAGCTTGCTTTGGTTTTGTTTGTTTCTATTTTTGTTTGCTTGCTTGATTCATTTAAGGAAGGTGCGGGCTTTTAGCCCTCAAATTCTAATACTTCAATTTAGTTGCAGTTTTCACACAACACCGAATTGTCTATTTAAAAACAGCTCTTAAATGGACTGGTACACTTATCATTTAAAACGGATTTTTTTCATGTTGCCATTTACTGAGATAACATAAAAAAAACCTCATTGCTTTCACTCTGGATGTTGTGGTATCCTTAAGGAAACTGAGGACAATTTTAGTCATATAAGGATGCACCTTTACTTTGGCTATAATTTGTGAATTACTTTCCTTAAAAATGAGTATAATGCATGTTCATTGTTGCAGTGTGTTTAAATTAAACATATCAGTTTTTATCACATATCATGTATCAGCCAAATACTTAGTTCTAGTTTGTATGTCAGAGAGAGAAAGACTGCATATGTGGTGTATTCACTAGATCAACTTCAGTATATTCTTTAAGTGATTATCTTACCAACAAAATATAAACATGAAAAATACATATTTGTACATATATATAGGTATGTATATGATGTTAGTTTCCTGAGTATTGGAGAAAAAAGTGTAATAGAAATATTACTAGCACTTTTGGGGGATGGTTCCTAAGAAATGCATTATGATTTACATAATAAGTAGTTCTATGAGTTATGGTTCTACCTGTTGCCAAGCAACAAAGGCTCTTTCTTTTTTCTTTATTCTGCCCGATTTCTATACTTCCCTATCTCTCAGCAGAAAAAAAAATACCTTGAGATTAAAAAATACTAACATTTAGAAAATTGAATTAATAATTTTATGCTAGATTAATCGTAATCTCCCGTTATTGGATATATGGGCTCTTAATAGCTAAAAAAGAATTATCAAAAGAATTTAATTTACAATCCTTAAAAATGATGAGACGTTCCATGGATATGGAGGTTAAGAACAAACCCGGAAAGATAAGTATCCCTAAAAGGTTCATCTTCTCAGGAGCAAGGGTTGTCGAGCATCAAGATTATCCACACTACTGCGATCTCTTATGGAAAATGAACATGCCCTTTGTGAAAGGACTCGAAGACAGACATAACCATGGCAGATTTGAAAAGAAAGGCAACCCTGTATTTTTAAAATTTCATCCTTATCCCCCTTCAGTGCTGCCAGATTACCATTTCCACTACCCTTATCCCCCACCCTATGGGAAGGAGTATCCATTGTTTCCACTTCGTGATGATGTGACCTTAGGTGATCCCTGCTCAGGATTCCTGAGTCCTGGTGCTGATGCTGATTTAAAGCCTGGCATTGGCAGAACCATACCAAACCTGGTGAGTTTCAGTGATGTGAAACCTCAAAATCGAGTTCCGAGGCCAGACAAAGGATTTCAAACAACGATCAAAAGGCAAACGGTGCTATCAGAAGAACTACAACAGAGCAGAAGATGGAATTCCAGGGAAGTATCAGACATTGCCATCAGGGCAAAACTTGGTGGTAAGTAAAGTAACATAGCTTTGAGATGTCTCTTGTGTGAGGTAAAGGAGCATGTGACCTGGAGCTTTTCAAAATTTTAGCAGTTATAGTAGCATAAATTATAACCGGACAAGTTATTTTAAGTTAGATTTTAAGAAGGTTTTATTTAAAATGATACAAATCTGCTTATAAAAACAAAATTTTGTTTAAAAACCAAATACGATTTGTACTGATCAACAGCAAACATATGAACAGATATAGTTTTATAGATCTCCTTATTTTACCAGAAGAGGATTTATGTATCACTTTCATAATTTTATAACAAGGTTCTCTCTTTATTTCTCTCCCTTATAAACAATCTGCTGAGGAAAAAGTGAGGTTTCAGGGACTGAAATGAAATGTGAAAGAAGCTATAAGTAAATTGGGTAAGAACGGGAACTGAAGAGACGCACACCCTCCACAAATAGCCTCATGCTTCCGAAGGCTGAATTAATGATACTACTGTCATCTGTGCTAGGATTCTCTGGACACATTTGTAGTGAGAAATATCTCCAAAGGAAAACCACAACAACCACGTCCTGTGTAGGGAAGTGTGCATGGTAGGCAGGGAGGGAGGGATAAAAGATTAGCATCTTTGACTGTGGGAAAGGAGGAGGTCAAACCTATGGCGGAGGCGCTTGGCTTGCTGTGCTGTGGTGTCAGGAACTGCAGGACGCTTCCACAGTTCCTCTCCAGCTTTCATCCAAAACCTTAGATGATGGAAGACAATATGTGAAGGAGGACAAGGCCACCCATGTTGGCACAGTAGAGATGCATACTTTCTGACATTCCTCTCAGAGAAATACTGAAGTTAGTAGGTACCAAGCAAGAAAAAGAAATCGAAATGAAAAAGAGCAGTCAGCATGACTCCAGCCTCACCTTCCAACCACTTTTAAGGTGGAAGAGAGAAACTGAAGAGGCATAAGCAGGGGGAAGAGTGGTACTTTTTGCATATCACTCCACTTATGGTCTTCAAGGTGGGTTTAGGGGAATGCCTGAGTTATAGAATTCCTATGTGGAGTACTAATGAGGTCAGCATATTTTGAGTTGGTTATCTGAAAATTCTATCTGGGAAAATAAGTTACTGATCAGCAAACAAATTTGTTTCAACAAAAAATAAACACTGTGTTTGTTACTAGAAATCGAAAAAGGAGCGTGGGTTCATTCTTTATTAATATTCAAAAATATAATAGCTTATTACCAATAATACATCATTAAAAGAGATAAAGTCATTTTAGATGTATATGCTACTTATACCAGGAAAGCACAAAACCCTGGTCCAATATAATTTCAAAGGGAACATTGTTGATCAGTTCTTTGTTTTTATTTGTTTATTTGTTTTGTGGTTTTTTTTTTTTTTTAGACAGGGTTTCTCTGTGTATCTCTGGCTGTCCTGGAACTCATTCTTTAGACCAGACTGACCTCAAATTCAGAGATCCACCTGCCTCTACCTCCCAAGTGCTAGAATTAAAGGCATGTTCCACTGCTGCCTGTCTGTTGGTCAGTTCTTCAAAGTAGTTCTTACCCTGAATTCTTAAAATATCATTACAAAAGACTTTAGGTTGACAAAGGGCTTATTAAAGGCACTAAATTACCAAGATGTTTTTGATAAACATGGTAGCAACACTTAGAATGAAATTTAGGTCTTATCTGAGCTGTACATTCTACTGCCTGATTCAGCACAGAACCTGAGAGTTTAGGCTCCAAGATCAAGACACTCTGAGCTTCAATCCTGTTATGTGGCCCAGGACCACTTAGAATTCTCTGTCTACCTGTGTGCCCTTGCTTATAAACTAAGGAGAGTGATTCATAGCATGTTAATAGTCACTATTTTATATGAATAGGATCCTAGTACTGTCTAATCTTTTCACTTTTTTGTTCCTGGATGGCTCTTTTTATACTCGACCAGGCAATGGTTATAAACTTAGTCTAATCATGTCTGAGCTCTTTCCTAGACTCTCCCTCTCATTGCAGCAAATGGCTTGCTTTTCCTTGCCGTAGCTAAATGAGTTTGTCTATTGTCACCTGCTTTCCTTCACTTTGGACTCCAGCTGATGTCAGTATTTAAACCCTCTGTGTGTCTTTCCATCTTTCCATCTTCCTAAGGTAACTACCTTACCTTAGGCATTTATAAAAATATGTACAGAAGACTGGCTACACATATATGTCAGTTATGAAGGATGAGAAATCAAAAGTCAAGCAGTCTGGAGATCTGCCTCTTCATGAAGCTTTCCGGACTTCAAAAAGCTGCCTACCCCCCCCCAACCCCGTCTCTTGGATGGCAGAAAGAAATAGAGCTTCAATGAGTCATCATTTTTATTATGAAAGTAATATAAGCAGTAATTTTATGTGTACTAATAAGTGGTTCATAAACATGTTGAACACTTAAACTGCATGCCACAAACTTGACTCACTCTTTGCTATTCTTTAACTTCTTTCAATAGTGATAACAGTAAAGATAAAGAAAACGCAGCTTAGAATGGTAAAAACAACTCCATCTGAATAAGAAATATATTCATTATTGAAACCCAGAATAAGCTGGGAATGGAGTGCCAGAGTGGAATTCGGAGATGACCACTGAACACCTGGGCTCCACAGACCCCCCCTCTCAATCTTTCCTTTGCCCACATCTGTGTCCACATAGCTCCCAAATATTAACTTCTGGATTCAAGATTTGTACAGTGCCTTAATTCATGGAGCAAGACTCTGATTAGAGGACAAAGAAGATGCTTCTGTCCCTAGAGCAATGCAGGATTGTCTATGGAAGCTATCGGCGTCACCCCAGCACCATCATTTCTGTTAGTCACCTGAGGAACTCATAGGGACTTCTGAAAGTTTTAAACTCTCTAGAACACTCCAAAGAAACCCATCTACAGGTTAAGCCCAAGGATTTCCCATGCTGACACGTTCTTCACCTGTTCGTCCACCATTCCCTTCCTGACTCGGTACAATAGCTGTAATCCTCACTCTCTAGTCCCTCACAGCACTCTGCTTTCACAGAACCGGCTCCTACAGTGCATGCTATTTCCCTGCCTGGAACAACTGCTTTTCATCCACTTCCCCTTTTTCAAAAATTTAAGTCCTATTTAATTTTCAAGATTAGATCAGTTGTCATCTTCAGGAAGATGTTCCTAACTCCTGACAATCTGGTTGGACTAGATAACCCTTTTCTGCAACCTCACAGAACTCTGGTCTCCATTATTGCTGCAGTTGCCTCATAGTGGTTTCAGTACTCATGTGTATGAAGTTTCTGCTTGTTCATCAGCACCTCAGAACAAAACTCCGCTTTTCATTTTGATATGCCCATTAGTTTCTACTTTCAGTACAGCAAATACTTTGAAGGCTATGTCTTTGCTAAATATATTATATGGTTAGTCTCTTAAGATTTCTAATCTATAATTAGATGGGTTGTCTGCATAGTATTTAGAATTGCTTTTTGCTACTACCGTCCCTAGTATATGTGTGCACACACACACACTATATGCAGATCCCTAGTATTCAACAGCCCTCTTACAATAGCAAATTAAACAATCAAGTAATTCTCTCACCTGTTGTAAGTTACTTAGGACATATTCTCAGAAATATTGTGTCTTTGTATCAATTCACATTGCAGATATCATCCTTACAGACTTCTCTGAAAGATTCAGGAAGTTAATTAAATAATTCATTACAAAATGCCTAATACCGTATAATATAGCTCTCCAGTAGGGTAATGTTGGGGGTTTTGTTTGGTCGGTTTCTTGAAATGAGTATTTTATTGTCTTGATTCCTTCATGTCATGAGTTGGACAACTTAGCCTATATATTAATTGGCTATATGATTTCTTTCAATTCTATCTAAAAAAAAAAAGTAAATGAGAAGTTACAGGAATTCCATTTGGACACACACAGTGTTAGATGGGGACTGATTTAGGCGATGTGGATATAGAAGTCGGCAGGTATCTCCAGAAATAGAAGTGTACTTTAGTTGGAACAGCTGAAGCACCTCAGCCTCTGCAGGATGGGAGCTTGTATGCGTGTGGTGTGTGGGTCTTGAGGCTTTAGAGGACAAAATGAGAGTGGGGGTACTTTAGAGATAGTAGACTCAATCTGAAGGTAAGTTCCCCTGCAGTCTGGAAGTAGAGATACCAACGAGTTTTGTATGTGGTCCTCCTTATCAGAATTTTGCACAGGTTTTATCAGTCAAGTCAACTGTCCTCTCCAAAGTTTCTCTGTGCACCTGAGGCTTTTAGTTCATGAACCCTTCATTCTCAACCCTTAGGACAGATAAAAATAAGGGGGTGAATTTTTCCCATTGGATACTTACTGCAGAAAGGGAGATGAGGGGCTAGGCTCTTTCACCAGGCTCTAAGGGAGAATAAGTTGGGTTGGTTTTATAGAACACTGGAGAGTTTTAACTTGATCAGCTGTGAGGCATCATTCTACCACCTTCACGCACTCCTAGAGAAACCTCTACAAAGTTTGAGGGCTGAAAATGGATGACTTGGTTACAAAATCAAGCTGAGAGATTGACCAGAAGGGTGGAGGAGGAGGATTAGCAATGGGAGACACAGAGATGAGCCAGTGAGGGGAGGTGGGTGTCAATATATAGAGGACTCCATGTAGTGGGGGAGGGATTTACATTTTTCTTAAAGGACTGCAGTATTTGGCAGGAGTAAGTTAGGGCAGAGTGGGAAGGACGCCAGCAGAGTTGATAAATTTGAGAAGAGCAATATCTTGCCATTCAGGATTTAAGAAAGAGTCTGAGGTGGTAAAAGGCTGGAAAAATCAAGCTGGATCAAGGAGATAATATTTAATTAGAGCCAGGCGGTGGTGGCACATGCCTATAATTCCAGCACTTGGGAGGCAGAGGCAGGCAGATCTCTGTGAGTTCAAGGCCAGCCTAGTCTACAAGATACACATCCAGGATAGGCTCCAAAGCTACAGAGAAACCCTGTCTCGAAAAACAAAACAAAAAATATTTAATTAGAAGCATATGCTTATGAATATCTTATACATGTGTCTTATTCTTAAAAGCAGATGTAGACATTTTTAAATTTAAAAAACTTGCATTAATTGTTCCAAGAAAGATTCGGGACTTTTAACCATTATTGTGATTCATTTTAGTTTTCCTATGAACAAAACGAAGTTGAGCCAAGTTAACAGCTTCAATTTCCACAAGCACTTCCTTAGAAGTCAATTTGTTACTAAATACAGAATGTTACAAAGAACATGTGGACAGTCTATATGGACATAATCATAAATAAAACATGCTTTAAAAGTCAATATTTTGAACATTACTGTTTTGTTGTGATTATGGTTTTATAACTTTCATTGTTAAAGGAAAAACTTAAAGCATATTGTTAGATCTGGCAGAAACGAAAACAGATACATGTCACTGGGACAGTGAGGAGGGAGTGTTTTTTTGCAGTTAGGGGAAAATGGGCCTGAAGACATCTGACAAAAGCAGCAGACAGTACGACCTGGCAGAGACTATTGCAGTGGCTCCTCACTGGCGGCAGCTGGTCTAGCACTTGAGCATTTATCCTTTGAGTCTCTTTTGGGACCGTGAATCTCAGAAGTGTTAGTTCCCTGTGCTAATATACCAGTATTGGAGGCAGGTGGCCAGGAAAGTATTTAGATTCTCCTTCAAAGCCAATAATTGTATTGTACAAAACTATAAAAATTGAAACAAACAAAAACATTAAAATTATAAAATAAGCATTTTAGAGGTTTGATGTTTCTCCTTAGTCTAATATAAAGGGGTGTGCTGATTCCCAGGAACCCAATGGGACTATGAAGTTTTATGGGTGCCACCATTTTGGTTTGTGTCATGTGGTGATGTTTAACCAAAATGGTGATGAAGTCACATGACATTTGTCTTTATGATATCATTAGCAAAGATGGAAGCCCAGACACTTGGTTGCTTCCATCTTGATGAACTCCCTAGCCAAGATGGCAGCAAACCATGGTTGTTTTTTCTGCTCAAGTGAAGTCAGTCACATGGTAAAGTGAGCCCATCCTCCACTATGGCACAAGTCCCTGTGGAATCCACCATTCTGAAGATCAAATGTGCATTGTTATACCCTTTTCTTTAAAAGTACAGTAGTTAGGTAGGTTAGTATGGATATAAAAGAGTATGTTACCTACAATCTAGGCAAGTTGGCCCAAAATAGCTAAATAAAGAAAATGGGGAAGGAATCTCAAGGTCCCAGCTGTTTTATCTACTGAAGTTATCTAAATCAGTGATGATTTGGAGGCCGAGAGTATTTCCAAGGGTGGCCATTGTCTAAGTGACAGGGCCAGATATGAATTCAAAGCTCACATGCAAGACAGATTTGTGACTAATATGAACCTTTAAGACTGTTATTTTCAAGTATAAATGTTGTGGTAGTTTGAATGCAATTGTCTCTATAAGTTCAAAGGGAGAGACACTATTAGGAAGTGTGGCTTTGTTGGAGTAGGTATGGCCTTGTTGGAGGAAGTGTATCACTGTGGGGGCAGACTTTGAGCTTTCTCATGCTCAAGATACTGTCCAGTGTCTGAGTCCACTTCCTGTTGCCTTCTGATCAAGATGGAGCCAGCACCATGTCTGCCTGCATGCTGCCACGCTCTCCGCCATGATGATCATAGACTGAAACTCTGAAACTGTAAAAAAGTTACCCCAATTAAATGTTTTCCCCATAAGAGTTGCTGTGGTATGGTGTCTCTTCATAGTAATAGAAACCCTAAGACAAATGTTTAGACAAATCTATGCAATAGACAAAGCTGTTACCAAAAAACCACGGAAAATACCAGGAAGTTTGCTAAACACAAAGAAGTCATAGTTTAAGCAACAGCAAATTAAGCTAAGAACGATTGGTAACAGTGGATGATTTAGATAATGCTTCTCTAAATTTCAAGAAATTGTTACATAGAAGCTTTGTCTAACACTACTATCTGTTGCGTGCTGTTTAAAATAAGACAGATCCATAGCAGCCCAAAGAAGGAAGCCAAATGGTACCAGTCATGTGTTAAAATGGTTTGCCTCCAGTACACTCCAATGGCTTAGTCCCCATAGAAGGGTTAGATATGGCTCCACTATACTAAATAAGCTTTATAAAATAACAAGAATGTTTGTTTCCACGAGTTTTTAAGCAGAGCATTTCACCTGGGAACCCAAATAACCTATTTATGGGGTAAATGAATCACTATTATTTATTTCAAGCTTAAAAAGTGTACTAGGACTGGAGAAATAGTCTTGGATCAAGTATTCTGCTTGGCTAGCACTCTGGGTGTATGCATAAGCTGTGGTTTGTACTTTCTATGGCTATAATATCTGCAGCTCAAAGTGGACATTGGTTTTACTATAGATGCAGATATCCACAAATTCCATGTAACATGCTTAGATTCTAGGTCTTCACACTAACACAATTTAAAGTTTGTAAGGTTTGGTCAGCACACATGCCTCTAGTTTCATTTGATGTACACAGTCAATGTAGGAATTGGAAAAATAACCAACTAGTTCAGAGCACTAAATTGAGTCCAGAACTGTGGGCAATTATGACCCAGATATTTTAGTTAGTAATCCTAACATGTATTTCATGCAATTTGGAAAACATCAAACTCAACCTACAATTTCCAGAAGTCTTGTTACAGTTTAATGCACATTAACTAAATGTTTCTAACGGAAGAAACATATCTGTGTATTTTACCTGAAATGCATGAATTTTTGGTTTCCAGGTTGGACAAGCCCATTGAAAGCTACTCCTTTACCAGTTCACGAACACAAAAGAAGCTCGTTAAGTCGCATACACACATTTGATGAGGAGGCAACAAGCAAAGTAAGATTTCCTTAATCGGTAGTAAGATATGCCAGAGTTTGCTTATGTCATCATCTGTGTGTTTGGTGTTTTCTTTCCCAAGGAAAAAATAGCTACTATTCACAAAGTGCATCCCCTTTTCAGCTTTAAAACAAATAAAACTCTTTCATTAGTTTAGATAATACCAAAATGTAAAGAGCGTAACAGCAACCTTACAATGCTTCTGCTGGAGAGAACTGCATTCCACCTAGGAGCCACCCTTACCATGACCCAGCATGGCACACACACCTTAGTTTCCTGTTCCATAAGAGGGGGGCCCTCAGATTGAAGACTTCAGAATCCTATCAATATTATGTTAATATAAATACCTTTACCTTACCTAGCTTCATAATGAAAGCATTCCATGGCATACATGAATGATAATTTAATTATCCTTTCTTAAGATGTAGGTCAGTTCAATTTTGTATAGCTCATGTCATCATGCTAAGTAAAATAAACCAGACTCAAATAACGATAATTACATGTCTTGTTTCATACATTCTGTGTGTGTGTGTGTGTGTGTGTGTGTGTGTGTGTGTATGACAACTGAGAAATTATTGAATTCTAGGTCATGGCAAAGGCCATAATTTTCATGAAATTATAAATAAAAAATTATAAAAGCAGAAAAAGGGAAGATAAGCTCCAAGTGAGAAACACAATTCATAGCTCTTTGGTATGGCAGCAGCAGATTAGATATGGTTAAAGAGATAATTCTATAGGAATAAAGAAATCAGAAGAAACTGTGTGTCACAAAGCACAAATATACAAAAAAGTAAAAATAGATAAGAGTTGGGGACAGAAAAGAAAGTACTGGTGCTTACTGGAACCCCAGAAATAGAAAATAGAATAACACAGAAGCAATATATAAAACACAGTTGTTTATCTGTGTTTTTCTAAGGCTTTCTGAGGTACCCTTTCACATTTTCTCCATACATTAAATAGAAGATATGAGCAAAAGAACCAGAAAGAGCACCATTTCTGCCAGCATCAGTCCTAACAACAGGGATGAGGGCAGAAGTTTCCAGGAGGGTCATGAGAACAAAGTAGCAAACTTCTGAAAGTTCACCATTTTACACAGTATGTAGTGATTGCATTGTCTAAATCTGGAAAGCAGTAGCCATCTTTTGTCTTGTCATATTGAATACGAAGAAATTCTAAGAGAATTTAAGTTATTTGCAGTGCAGATATTTGTGGTGGTATTAAAGAATTTTATTGTGGGTGCTACCAGTATCGTGTAAGGGTAAACATAAATATGGCTCTTCTTCAGCTTCAATGGAGCTGTCAAAAGTACCTAAAAGACATCAGGAGTCAGGCTCTCTGCTGATCCTTTCCTAAAACAGAAGACTCCGGTGGAAGATGTCATGAGGAGAATAATTTCAGAAAACCACATAGGTAATAAATCTGAGGACACAGACTTCAAAACATTTCATAAGGAAACTAGGATACATATAATTTAGAAGTCACAGCTTGTAAGTTCATAGTCAGGATGCAGAAAAAAATTATTCAGAAAAAAATCCAAATTCCAGTGAAAGTTCATCAGAATACCGATGGCTTACCAAGATGATGAGCAACAAGAACATGTGTCCTCCATAGCATGGTGAGACATGAACTAGGGGTACTCCTAGAGTAAGTTTGAACTCACATTCAGAAGCCATTGTCTCCCTTATGAAGAGCATAAAGACAGACAGATTTCAATTTTCAGGGACTCTCATTGTTAGGAGGAGAAAACTGACATTTGATGGGTTTCCCATTCCCCAAACTGGGAGCCACTTTCATATTTAAACTTCTCTGAGATTTATCTATTAGCCTCAGAACTAGTGCTATGTTGGAAATATTTAATTTTAGAAAATAAAATAGATACAACTGAGTCATACAATAAACATTAGCTTAAAGAGATGCAAATATTTTGTGTAAGGAATAGCATTAAATCATGTTGAATTGTCTTAAATACAGTGATTATTTTATATTATTAAAAAGATTTATACTTTGTCATATGTAATATAGTCACAATTTGATAGTCCCTACAGTGTAATAAGGTGTGCTGTACTGTGCCCAAAGAAAGTATGGTAAGAAAAGCTGTGTTCTTTACTGAAGCAATGATCTTTCCATACAGTATTGGCATATATAATATACTAGTATTGATTTGAAGGCTATAACTTATAATATGAGTTCTAGAACATTAATTATTAATTTGATAAGAACGGTATTGTAAAAGGAAATTTCAGAGTAACAAAAGTTTATAGATAAAAACAAGATTTGCTAGAATTTTGGTATTTAGTCTTTTATAGAATTGACAGCATTTGCATACAATAAAATTGATGAGGTAAATATTAATGTATTACAATTTTAATTTTATTTTTGTGTATGTGTTTGGAGGTGAGGGTGCAGGTTCCTGTGGAATCCAGAACAGGGTATTGATTGTGTGGAGTTAGAGCCACCTGATGTGTTGACATCAGTTAAATTAGGATCCAAACTCCAGGCCTCTACAAAAGCAACACCTGGGTTTGTTTGTTTGTTTGTTTTGCTTTTTTTATTGATTTTTATTGAGCTCTACATTTTTCTCTGCTCCCCTCCCTGCCTCTCCCCTCCCCCCTTCAGCCCTCCCCCAAGGCCCCAATGCTCCCAATTTACTCAGGAAATCTTGTCTTTTTCTACTTCCCATGTAGATTAGATCTATGTATGTCTCTCTTAGTGTCCATCTCTATGGACCCAAGATTCATTTTATAAATGTTTAAACCATCAATCCAATAATTTAAAGAATAAAATAAAGTCAGGGAATATAAAAAGAACTCCATTCCATAACCTCCAGGAGAAAAGCAAGACAAAATGCAATCATGGTGCCTTGAAACAGCACAAACAAGAGAGTCCTTCTCCAAAGCCACAGCAAATTCTTCTAAATATAACAGAAAGTAGACCGTGCTGGAATCCCATCACTCCTGCAATCTGAGTCCCATTGTTATCACTACTTCATCATTCTGCCACTTAGGATTCTGTTACACTGAAATGCACTTTAGAATGTTAATAATTCAAGGTATTTTAGTCAAGATCATACAATTTATCCTAAAGCAGGCAAAAACTAAAATATATATATTTTAGTATATGCATGTGTGTGTGTGTGTGTGTGAGTGTGTGTGTGTGTGTGTGTGAGGTATTCATTTGTCAGCAGGGAAGGAAACACTGTAATCAGGAATACAGGCATGAATGAAGAGCAAAATATAATAAGTGCATGGTTAGTATACATGAGTCTATCAAATAATAGTAACAACTTTGTGGAGTTATTTTGTTTTTTTAGTTGGTTGGTTGGTTGGGTTTTTTTGGTTTTTCGAGACATGGTTTCTGTCTAGCACTATCCTAGGAGTCACTCTGTAGACCAGGCTGGCCTCAAATTCACGGAGATCTGCCTGCCTCTGTCTCCTGAGTGCTGGGATTAAAGGTGTGCGCCACCACTGCCTAGCTAACTTTGTGGAGTTTTAAACACATATATATTGAAGGAAAATATAAATTGAATAATTTAGTCTGAAGGAAGGTCAGAAGTTAAATGTGGAAGTGTTTTTCATCTTTCTTGAAGGAAGAGTAAAAGCAATAGTTATACTTAATCCTCAAAAAAAATGTGCTCATGAGCAAGGGGAGTCAAGATGATGAGAAAACCCACAGCGACAGCTGAGCTGAGCTTGCAGGAGCTCACAGGCTCTAGACCAACAGCTGGGATCCTGCATGGGACCGAACTAGGCCCTCTGCATGCAGGTGACAGTTGTGTGGCTTGGTCTGTTTGTAAGAATCCGGGCAATGGGACCAGGATCTATCCCTGGTGCATGAAATGGCTTTTTGAAGCCCATTCCCTATGGTGTGATGCCTTGTTCAAGCCTTGATACAGGGGGGAGGGGATTGGTCCTACCTCAACTTGATGTATCAGGCTTTGTTGATTCCTCTTGGGAGGCCTTACCCTTTCTGAGGGGTGCTTAGCAGGTGGGGTAGGGATAAGATGGGGGGAAATGGGAGGAGAAAGGGGAGGAGGAACTGTGATTAGTATGTAAAATGGTTAAAAGTTTTAAAATAAAAAAATATGTGTTCACATTGTAATTTGTAGATTACACAGTAGAAAGAAAATAGATAAACTAGTATTCATTAAATATTCATTGAATATCAGGAACTCAGCCCAAATAAAGTTAAAATAAAAAGACTATAACAAAGGCATGTAGATCATAGGGAACACATGAGGCAGAAGTTTCAAACTCAGAGTTAGCAATTACTTTCTATGTAAAATGTTAATGCTGTACTTAAAAGACAGATTGTCTGAATGCATGGATCTAAAACACTTGCTTACTCTGCTAGGAACAGAAACTCACAAATAAGATTTTAAGCATTATGAAAATAATGCACACATATACCTTTTTCCATGAGTATTTATACAAATTACTATAGAAAATGTCTTAAAACAAGTCTCTACAATTTACATTTTTAACTCATAAACTGCATAGTCTATGAGCACAGAACAATTATAACAGAATAAAACTGTAGTAAGAGGCACGGGCCTGCTTTTGGTCCCGGTGGCCGCCCAGCTCCCGCCGCCCGGTGCCTGACTAGTTTATACCCGAAATAATTACACAGAAACTGTATTCATTGAAATACTGCCTGGCCCATTAGCTCTAGCCTCTTATTGGCTAACTCTCACATATTTGTTTAACCCATTTCTAATAATCTGTGTGTCACCATGAGTTGTGGCTTACCGGGAAAGATTCAGCATGTCTGACCTAGGAGCTTCATGGTGGGCAGCTCTCTCTGACTCTGTCCCCTTCCCAATATTCTGTTCTCTTTTCCCTGTCTATCTAAGTCCTGCCCTATCAAAAGGCCAAGGCAGTTTCTTTATTAACCAATAAGAGCAACTCAAATACAGAAGGACCCTCCTACACCATTTCCCCTTTTTCTATTTAAACAAAAAAGAAAGGCTTTCATTTTAACATTGTAAAGTTACACATAACAAAACAGTTATCAAGCAAGAATTACAATTAGCATATTTAGATCTATTTTATCTTTTATCATAACAATGGAAAACTATCACTATAACTATCCATTCTTCAACTCCATCAAAGACTCCAGAAGGATAAAATATTACCTAAGTAAACAAGAAATAAGCAACTTCCAAACTCTAGAAATGACAGAGACATCTCACTGCCTGTACAGCCACCCAAGGTTCCTTTGTACTGTTGGGGCATCCATCTTCAGCCTACAGGCCCATAGTATCCAGAAGACTTTTCCATGAAGCAGGAAAATTCAAAGACAGTTCAGTCACTTTCTTCTGTATCCTGCAGAATGTCTTGCAGACTCTTTCATGAAGCAAGAACCCTGAAGGATCATCTCACCTTTAGGCAAGTTTAGCAGTCCTCTCTCTGTGGGTTCTTTGTGTCCAGTTTATGCAACAGTCCAGGCAAGAGCACTTTCTTGCCCAAATGGCAAACCAACTCCATAAGGAGTCTCTTCAATGCCCATCTTCCTCTTGAAGTAGCTGGTGCTGCCAGGAGCAGATGTGTCTCATTGTCATGAAAAGTCCTAAGTTATTAAAACATTAAATGCCATATTCTGTCGTCTTTGAAAGATATGAAGAATGTCTAACTAACTGAAATATACCTCTATCTATCTAGAAAATCTAACTAACATGACTACAAACTTGACTATATCAATGATTATCTATTAACAACCTATATTTCCTAATTACACATTACATTTTTAAATGAACTCCACAATCACAATACCTTAATCAAGATCAGAAATACATATATATGACAAAATTGACCTTAAATTTATATCAATAAAGCAAAATTTATACCGATGTAAATTATCCATCTATATCATCTCCCCCTTTAAATTTAAATTTAAAGAACATTTATAAACAATATTTGGGAATATGGGCATAGTTACTTCTCTCCAAACTTCTTCCTGCTGTATGGAGGTGCTGTTAATCAGGTCTGTCATGGTGTATCCTGTTCATCTCAGTCACCAGTTGAGTGAAGTAATTTTCTGAAGGTGTTCACAGTGACCTTTCAGGAGGGCGTGGTCTATCAAACCACATTGGTGTAGAAGGAATCCACAGGGTCTCATCCTCTGTGAAAACAAAAGAAGAACCTCCTTTCCAAAGCACC
>PVIU01013669.1:0-48045 GCA_004026605.1 Ondatra zibethicus | reverse complement strand
TCTGTTTGTTAAATACCTTTTCTGAATCTATGGAATAAAAATATGGATTTCCTCACCTCTATAAATATGACAGATTTTAGTGGTAGACTGTTTCAGTGTGGCACTCACAGACTGAAACTCAGTGAATGGGGACATGATGCCCTTTTAATGCGTTTCTGAAATCAGTCTAACATCATTTGGCTCACGAGGGGTGGGCTTCTCTCATCAGTGCTCGGCGTTTTCCCCAGGTTGACTATTAAAGTCATGCTGATTCGCAGAAAGAAATGGGCATGGTCACACATTTTCTACTGTTTTTATGTAATTTGCTTCATCTTTAAACATCCATTTAAAAGGGTAAGCTGAGCTGAGTACCAGCACTCTCTTCCTTTCAGAGATGATAAAATTCTCTAAAGCAATCATTTTGCTGTTTAAACCATATTGAGCCACTATCTAATGCTCCTAAGTGTGAGAAGGTCACACTATGCCCAATAGGGGAATCACATGGCAGACACATGACACACAGGCACACGGTATAAATTAGCTTGCATGCCCTTAAAGAGAAACACACAAAAAGCAAGGCTATGAGCTGATCTGTTGGCGAACACGACTTGACGGGAGCCTCGTGGGAACCCGGCTTTGAATCTCCCCAGAAGCAAACGCTCGGAATTTGCTGACTTGGCATTTGGGGTCACTCCAAGAGTTTCCACACAGCTGTGAGAGCTGGCAGCTGACTGTACATGCCTGTCTCCCAACAGATCCACTCTACTCAGAGGCTCAAAATAGCTTCCTGCTCATGTTCCCCCAACGACACGAACTAGAGCAGTTGTAGTAGCTTCATGTGTAATAGCCTTCAAGTAAAATCTCCCAGTAGTCCATCAGCAATAAAATACCTCTGGTATATTCCCAGTAAGAAGGAATAAACAACAGCACTCATTAAACGAAGCAAGTGGGTCACTGGAAGCGGGTCCTTGGGGGTAGCCTCCCCCGCCACTCTCCTTCCTGTCTGCCGTGATGTGAGTTAGTGCACCCACCTGTGCCCTCCTCTCCTGCACACTCAACCCCCTAAAATTTTGCATTTACTAATCGTATAGATATGGCTTAGTAAGAGCAGCTGAGCCAAAGGGTGTGTGTGGTATGATTTCATTTACAGGACATTCAAGAACAGAGCAAAACCAACCCAAGGTGCTAGGCAGGGAGCTTACCTGGTGTGCGGGGTGGGGGGCTCCTTACTGAGGAGAGGTAGGCAGACTTCATGGCTGCTGATGGTACCTGGTTTGTAGCTGGGGGCCGGATGGATGGTGTTGTGATTTGAACGAGAAAATGTTCCAGAAGCCCATGGATTTGAACGCTGGCTCCCCACCTGGTCATGCTGCTTGGGAAGGCTGGACATCCTTTACAAGGAGGGGGCTCATTGGAGAATAAACCCTGATGCATGCCTTCCCTGTGATGGTGGGCGGTAGCCACTCAAGCCAGAATAAACCCTGCTGCAAACCTCCCCTGCAACGGTGGATGGGAGCCGCTCAAGTCAGAATAAACCCTTTCTCCCATAAGTTGCTTTGGTCTGGCATTCTGTCACAGTAACATGGAGTAAGATGTGCAGACTGTCAAAGTTTTAGAAATTAATAAGTCAATAAACAATTGCAGATGGCTCTCTCCTCACCTGAGACTAGAAGAATAACAAGCCCTTCTCCCGCTCCCCTACTGTTGCAAAGCCTGTGTTCTCTTCTGTAACACCTCTTGGGTAGTCTGCTTGCTACTGAACAGTCAGCAGTGTACTCGGGAAGGCGTGTTCTCAGCGTCAGGGAGAAAACAGGAATTCTCTCCTACCATCCACCTCCAGTCCCCGGCTGAGGTCCCGTGATGAAAGGCAAAGCACTAAGAGGTAAACAAACAGGCACTACTGTCTTGTATGCTCTACACCAACATGGGAGCCACGCCCAGAGAATGGGTAGTTATAAAACATGTGGCTCAGAACTTGGTTTGCACGAAGAACAGGTAAGCTGGGGGGAAAGGACTCCAGGTCTCCAAGGGTGGCTGACAGTGGCGGCAAGTCAAGGAGGCCGCTTAGTGAACCTTGCTCAGAAGAATGCCTTGGCACTGTCCTCCAGCTCATGGTGACAGGGCTGTCCTCCCTACCTGGCCTTTGTCCTTCCTGCAGGTGGGAAGGGGAGCTCACTTTTGTAGACGTCTGTGTAGCTATCAAGAAAATGAGGAGAATACAGGGTTTTGCTTTTTTAATTCTTCAATAAGTTCATACATGTATATAATGTATTGTGACCACCACAACCTCCATTTTCCTCCAACTCAACCCTGACCCCCCCAACACATCCCAAGCTCACCTTCATGTCCCACTGTGTCTAATCATGCCACCTATACAGCCACCTACTGGAGCGTGGACAGCCTCCAAGTGGCTGAATGCCCCAAAGAAAACCAGCTAGCGCTCCCCAGTGGCCCTCAGCTGCCAGTAGCTGGGGCTTTGGCTGGCTTGATCTTCTGTAGGTAACATGACCGCTGTGAATTTGTAAGTGCAATAGCCATGCGCTGTCTGGAAGATGGCATTTCACAGCCTTCCTTCATTTGTGTGCATGTGCATGTCTGTGTGTCCCTGTGTGTGTATGCGTATGTCTGTGTGTCCCTGTGTGTGTGTGTCTGTGTGTGTCTTAGTTAGGGTTTCCCTTGCTGTGAAGAGACACCATGACGACAGCAACTCTTCCAAAGGAAAACACTTGATTGGGTGGCTTACCATTTCAGAGGTTTGGTCATTATCTTCATGGTGGGACATGGAAGTGTAAGGCAGTTATGGTCCTGGAGAAGAAGCTGAAAGTTCTACATCTTGATCCACAGGCATCAGAAGCAATTATCATGCTGGGCACGGCTAGAGCATATATGAGACCTCAAAGCCCACTTCCTCAGTGACATACTTCCTCCATCAAGGCCACACCTACTCCACCAGGGCCACACCTACTCCACCAAGGCCACACCTACTCCATCAAGGCCACGCCTCACACCTCCTCATAGTGACACTTCCTATGGGCCAAACATTCAAACACACGAGTCTATGGGAGCATACCTATTCAAACCACCACAGTCTGTGTGCGTGTGTGTGTGTGTGTGTGTGTGTGTGTGTGTGTGTATGTGTCTATGTCGGCGTGTACAGGTGTGAGGAACAATTTTCAGGAGTCAATTCTCTTTTCATCATGGGATCCCAGGGATCAGACTTAGCCATCAGTCTTGAAGGCAAGTGTCCTTACCTGCTGAGCCATCTTTCCACCCTCAGAGGTGCTCCTGTGTCCACTTCTCTCCTACACTAGCTGATGCCCTGGACTAACTTGTCTGAACATGTTATTTCATAGCAGATGTGGCCCGTGAGAACAGACACTACCCAGAAAAGGTTTGCCATCTAAGCTGCGCCTCTTCCATCAAGGATGGAACTGTCGCTAGACGCCATGGACTGGCAGGCCAAAGTAGGTGACATGCTTAACTTTTTATAAGACCCCTGTGTGGATATTTTCTCCTCACTCCTTCCTGGCAAAGTCTGTGAGAAGATGCAGTCCACTGTCTGCATTTGGCTTCTTCCGTGCATGACAAACAGAACACTAAGGTGAACTTCCAGCTTCTCGCTGGATAGAGTACGGTCGGGGGATTGAAAGATGAAAATAATTAATCCCACCAACAACCAATAAATAGAAAAACAATCCTAAATTGGTCTCTGTCTTGAGTCGTTCCTCAGAACTCGAGAGCACAGTAGAGAGGTTCCCATTCATGAAGACAAGTATGGTCGCTGTGTCGGCACAGATTTCTCTGTCACAGTTGGTCCCAAGCCCACTGAGGGAAGCAAGTTCTTTAAGGACAAAAGCCTTGCCTGTTTTTCTCACTCACATGTGTAAGTCTACCAGATGGAATCTGACATAAGGCCTACGGACACTCCCCAAAGAAGGAAAATGCTAAGATACCCGCTCTACCCTGAAAGAAGCTCCAGTCAGCAGCCCACCAGGAAGGCAGATGCTTGGAGCCCAGGGCTGGCCACCAGCCCAGCTTCCTGAATGTTCCTGTGGCCAACTCAGGCAGAGCTTGCATTTGACAGCCCACGGAAACACGGCCATTTACCTGATGCCCAGGAAGGCTCCTCTGTCCACCCAAGGACAGAACGAAGTGGGTCGAAGTCTATTTTAAGCTTCATGGTTCTCTAGGCTGAGGATGGTAGACCCACAGGCACTTGAAAACGTCTCTGTAGCACACAAAGTTCCATGCTGTCTCTGAACGAATGCCGCTGCAGAGAGCTGTTCGTCAGTGCCAGCTTTGTGGCATGAAGCTGCAGATGGTAGCCAGTTAGCCCTCCTCATTCTAGAGCTTCATCTACTCGCATGCCAGTGGAGACCAAGCTCCCTCACACTCACAGGGAGCACTCGGCTCACAGGAGAATCTCCCAGGGGGAGCTCGCTTAGTCACTGTGATGGTAAGGGTTCCTCTGTAGATTTCTGAGTATCTCTAACCCCAGGGTCATGGTCCTGCCCTCCCCAGCACGCCAATTCTTTGTGTTTTTTGTTTTGCTCGTCTTGCTGCTCTGTGGAACCTTTATTCTGCTACTGCCGCTCCAGCCTGCTTTCCCACCTTCTTGGTTCCTTGGTAATTAATGAGTTGGATAAAATCTTTGGCATGTGTTTATGTTATGTTGTCATAAAGTCTTTTTATGGCCTTAATGTTTTGAAACTTACCTGTGGGCAGTGGAAATTCAGAGATGAATGCTTTCAGACCCCAGACATAAGCACACACTCAAGGCTCTGGGACCTCAGGAGTCAGGCCCTGGGGTTGATGTGCACACTAAACTTCAAGGCTAGAAACCCATCACTCTCACTTGCCCAGAGATGCAAGGGATATAGAAAAGGAGGCCTCAGGTTTTCCCATCAAGCTTTTCCCGTCTGTGTAAAAATCACCTCCAGTTCTCTCTGTCAATTCCAGAATTCATGGCACATCAATATTCCTGGAGCAATTTGGGCCCTAATTTACAGCGACAGGACATTAGCCATGCACGTTCGAAGCATACGGCCGTGTCCCTTTACATACCAAGATGCCAATTAATTCCGAACATTCACTTCCAGGTGCCTTGATTTACACTGAAATCCCATGCATATAGAAGAATGATGGGGAACAGGGAACGTTGATCTGAGGCTCGAATACTCCACCTTGTTTAAGGAAGTCATGAGGTTATTTGTAACCCCCAAGGGACTATGCAGTAAATGTGATGTGATGTGTGTGTGTGTGTGTGTGTGTGTGTGTGTGTGTGTGTGTGTGTGTGCTGTTATTGCTGTTGTGGCGGCCTCTAGAATCTCAAGGCAGGGCTTTGCCCTCCATGTCATCATTGCGTGCTCTCACAGTTGAACATGAAGTGTCCCTCATAAGCTCATATGTTTGAAGTCTTGGGCCCCAGTTGGGAATGCTGCTCTGGGAGGCTGTGGCTGGGAGATGGAGCTGAGCTGGGAGAAGCAGATGGCAAAGGTAACCTTGAGGGTTAAATCCTGGCCCCACTTCCTGTCCCATCTCATGCCCCTTCTGTCACAGCCCAGAGTCACTGTCACTGCTCTGCCTTTCTACCATGGTGGGGTGACCACAGTAGATGTGTCCTCTCTGGTCACAGAGATTAGAAAGGTAATTCCTGCGCACGTTAAAGACCTTTATATTCCCAGGCCCTGAAGCGGCACAAACACTGTGCCCAAATTTCCAGTGTACCAAGGCTGGTTTGTTCCCCAGGCATAGATCCCCATTCTACCAACACCGATTCCTAACAGAAAACCTACTTCATTTATCCACACGATGGGCATCTTACCCATCACTTCATTGTTATTACCTAGAATCCCAAATATTTGAGAGAGAGCTCCACATTTCCAGTAACATAAAAAAAAAAAAAACCCGAGATGTCTGTGCAAGATCAGGACAAGGAGCATCTGGTCTATGGTGAGATCACCATACACCATCCCCTAAGATCACTGCCCTCCCGCGCTGCTGTAGTCACTGCACACAGAGATTCAGGACTTGGGGGAGACCTGGGATGGAAACGCAGTCCGTAAACTGCCCTGCAAGCATAAGGACTGGAGTTTGATTCCCAGAATCAGCTTTGTAATCTCAGGGCATAGGCTGAGATCAGTGAACTTCTGAGCCTCCCTGAGCAGACAGCCTAGGCAAACCAGCAAGATTTTAGGAACGGTGATGCACTGTCTCAAAATCTAACGTGGGGAATGACTGAGGAAGACACCCAAACTGACATCCGACCTCCACATGAGTGTGTACACACATGCACACATGAATCCACATGTAGTATGTACACACATGCACACACAGACTCAGGAGAGATTCTCAGAGCAGACTCTGCCCAAGAAGGCAGCACTTTGCTCTACCTGAAGCCTCTGTATGGATGCCACGGCCCCCACTCACCTTTTCAAGGACGAGACATGTCACTTCCAGCCTCCTCCCCACCTCTATCCTATTTGTTCTTCCCAGGGCATCTCTCCCTTCACAGCCTGTAATGCACCTTGGAGCTGCCCCAGGCTTGCTCCACTACACCCAATTTGCTGCATTCAATTGGGACCAAACATCATTATACATGAGCTCCACCAAGGAAGACGTGAGGAGATGTTCTCCAGAAACACATCGGTCATGGTCCATTTACCGTCGGAGAAGCGAGTGTGAAGGCGTTGTGATTATAATTATTGCTTTTGGATGCTTCCCTACTACGCTATGCAAAACCTGCAATTCCCTTGGCAAAATGGCAGAACATAGGCAGGGGCCCTGATTCTCCTGAACATACAACAGGGAGAAAAACACCATGCCACAGGGCAAGGGAGGCTCCGCCAGCTGCAGCCCTGATCTTCCCAGCTGATGCTCTTCACTCTGAAGGATTCAACCCAGGAGGTTGGGAAGGGTCTCTCACAGCCACTGATGAGATGGGAGATGGAGCCGGGGGCCACCACTCAAGGGTGTTCAGGAAGGAGTCATGCTCGGCTTCCATGTGGACCTCCATCTCCTTTGTGAGAAGTAAAGTCATGTGGGCTGTTGTCTCGCATCTAAACTTGATTTGGGACGAACTGTCCCTAAATAAAAGAGAAAACACAAAAACACAAACAAAAGCCTGGAAGGAACATCACCTCAGAATATGACCTTCTTCAAAGTCAGGGAGTCTGTAGGCATTCCATGTCAAAGAGGAGCGAGGCCCAACCCAGTAGGACTGGTCCTAACAGAAGGGGCAAATCCAAACACATGCAGACATGCACAGAGGGGCTCTCATATGAGGGGGCCCAGAGAGAACCATGAGAAGATCGGAGCAGAAGGCCGGGGTTGCTTCAGTGGTCAAAGCGCTTGCCGCACGGGAGTGAGGACCTGAGTTCAGATCCCCAGAGCCCAAGCAGAGCGGGTACTTCCACAATCCCAGCATTCCTACATGAGATGGGAGCTGGAGACAGGAGAATGCCCAAAGTCAACAGACTCCACTTCAAACAAGGTGGGAGATCAGGACGAAAACTCAAAGTTGTCCTCTGTCCTTCACATGTGTGCTATGGCAAGTACATGCCAATGCTCACATGAACACACATATCTCATACACACGTGTTCACACGCATGCACATCATATAAGAGATACAAATACACAGTCTTTCACACATAATGTTTACAAACAAGACAGTCAGAGATGTGTGAGCCTTCACTAAGCCAGAGGACCCAAAAGAAAACACCATGTTTGCAGCCAACACCAGAGCCTGGAGAGAGAGAGACTGGAATTGGTGTCTCTTTTAGTTGGGGTTTCTGTTGCTGTGATGAGACACCATGACCAAAAGCAAGTTGGGGAGGAAAGGGTTTGTTTAGCGGGCTTACACTTCCACAGCCTTGCGCATCACTGAAGGAAACCAGGGCAGGAACTCCAGCAGGGCAGGAGCTGATGCAGAGGCCAAGGAGGGGAGCTGCTTACTGGCTTGCTCCACAAGGCTTGCGCAGTTTGCTTTCTTATAGAACCCGGGATCACCAGCCCAGGGCTGGCCCGCCCACAATGGGCTGGGCCTCCCCCATCAATCACTAACTAAGGAAGCACACTCTACAAGTGGATCTTGTGAAGGCATTTTCTCATTGGGCTGTCCTCCTTCCAGATGACTCTCATCAGTTAAGTTGACATAAAACTATCCAGCACAGTGTCCCCTCCCACCCCCAGATGGAGCCTCCAGTTCACACCTTCATCTTCAGTTTCTGGCCTCTGGAACTCTGGGAGAATAAATTCCTGTTATTCAGGCCACTCATCATGTGTTCACTAGAGTATCTGGGAACTGACAAAAACGCCACAGATAAAGAGATGCTGAGAAAGGGTTTTCTTCTAAGTCCATGATGTATTTGGCTACTGGAATGTGCGGCTGTGTTTGTCAAGAAGTCCCTTCTGTGGCACTCAGTCCTCACGGGTGAAAGCACATGGCTCCTCACCTGGGTGCAGAGGGCCCTGGGTCTGGGAAGCTCTGGCCCACTCATCTGCACCAGCCAGCTGCGGCTCTGATTTGAGCACGAGCCACGCCAAACTTGGTCATGCAGAAGGACAGCTATCAAATGCCTCTGGAATTCTCTTGGTCTCTCCCATCTGGCTCTAACCTTAATTCTGAGGAGAGGATGGCTGTAGACCAGAGCTCCTCTCTGCTGGCTGGCTCAGACTACAGGGTCTACACGGGCCAACGGTGACACCAAGCCCCTCTAATGCCACTGCAGTGCCATCCACATGAGAAACAACTCCCCTCCAGCACCATGTCCGTGATGATCACCAGAGTGACCAGATAGAGCCACGGAAGCGGCAGAAAAGGTGGCGCCTAAATTTCCAGAAAACATTGGGATCCCCAACCCCCTTTACTACCCAACCCTATTTTGTCTACCTCTGACCCTAAACTCACACTCTCTGGGCCCCTAGGGGCTGAAGAATTGATCTGCGAGTCTCTCCCTACTTCTACTCTTGGCCAAGAATAAAAATATCTCCCTCCCTGCTCAATAGGCATTACATCTTATCTTTGGTTCCACAACTCCAGCATGTGAAAGAGACTCAGTTTGGGGATCAAGATTGAAAGCACGACAGGCGTTAGACTTATTTGCCCATGTTCGTCGGGAAAGGGGAGGGAGACTCTGAAAACCTCTTCCTGTTTGACGAGACTGGAATCCAATTGGAAAACCTTTCTGTCTGTTTAGAGAGGAGGAGGGGACAGAGATGGGTGGTGTCCTGTGAGGATGGTCAGTGAGAGCACGGACCACTTTGTCCAGTGTCCTGAGGTGTCAAATGCCAGAGTTAGGTATTGATCTCTGAGCCCAGCATTTGCCTGTATTCCTGTCCCCTCCCACATCCCAGCGACTGCTCTCCCATGGGGCCAGCATGACTGTTCTAGTCAGTTCTCCTCACTATGAGCAAACACCTGAGGGAAGCAGTGGAAAGGGAAACGGGTCGCTTTAGTCCACCGCATCATGGCCAGAGGGCTCAGTGGAGTAGAGTCATTTAATTCATATTGGCCAGGGTGAGCTGCAGAGAAAGCATAGGAGCTGGGTATTGCCCTCTAATGCTTGGCCTTAGGGACCCACCTACTCCACTTAGACCCCTCTTCCAAAAATTTCCTCCATCTTCCAAAGCAGCACCATCATCCTGGGCCCAGGGGATGAATCCAGGGGTCTGTGGGGTCTCACACACCCCGATAACAGTGCCTCACCCAGCCCAAGGAAGCAGAGGTTATGGTGGGCTTTCTCCAACGCTCTGCTCCACTCACTCCCAACTCCTGTAGAGAAGCAGGGAATCCATGGGGTGAAGAAGAAACATCAGCAAGCACAAGTTTTTCCCGATGCCCTTCAAACTCTCAGCAAGGAGTGCTGGTTTTGATCAAAGCAAACCACTTCAGCCCGCAACTAAAGCCACTGGACTGTTCACCAGGAAGAGGAGGTTGACCAAGCCACTGGAGAGCTCATCATCTTAGTCAAGCCTTCAGGACAAGGCTTCCTCAGGTCTGAAGGACCCTTCCTTGATAGCCCTTCCTGTGTGATCCCTTGTTTAATTCACAGAGGGGCGATTTCAGCCTGAAGTTTAGGCAACTCCTTCGGTCCCTTCTACAACCCTACCATCTTTCAGGACTGTCTTCCACTCATGCACACCTGCGCCATTAAAATCTGCTCATTTTTCTCCTGATCTTATTTTCATGGCATCTTGGAACACTATTCCATATCTTCATGGGCTTTTTAACTTTTATCTTTAATTGACACATATTAATGTGTGTGTTTATCAGGTGCCCCGCAATATTTTGATACATGTATATCAAAATCAAGATAAACATCATTTCCATCGCTTCAAATATCTGTCATTTATTATGTGTTTGGGACTGACCTACTTAGCTTTAATTATCAACATGACACAGCCTACAGCCAACTGAGAGGAGAAATCTCAATTAAGAAATTGCCTAGATAAGCTAGCCCTATGGTGTGGCAGGAGTTTTGTTGGTCCAGCCAATCCACTGTGCAGATAAATCAACCTTGAATCTAGGTTGGAGTCAGCGATTGGCTGACTGTAATTAGCCATAAAGTTCTTGGAGGACTTTGCGGAGTGGCTAGAGAGGACAGGAAGAGACTCTGGAGGCATGTGTGGGAATTTCCAGGGGCTGGAGGTTGCGGAGAATGTTGAGCAAATTCCTCTGCTTTCTTGGGTTTTTCAGATCTTTATCTCAGTTTCTGACTCCCAAGTTTTCGTTACACTAGAACCAATTACGTAATTGTTTCGTTTGGCAGCTACACTGTGTGGAAGTGGCTGCGGGGTGTTGCCTTGGTTATTAATTGGTGTAGGAGGGTTGAGCTCACTGTGGGAGGCACCATTCCCTGGGCACATGATCCTGAGCTGTGTAGGAAAAGCTGGCTAAGCACAAGCCTGTGAGCAAGCCAACAAGCAGCCTTCTTCTGTGGTGTTGGCTTTAAAATCCTGCTTGCTGGTGAGCAATGTGGCCTGGATGTGTAAGCCATACAAAGCCTTCCCTACCCTAATTGGTTTTAGTTACAGTGTTTGATCCAAACAGCATGATGAAGTTAGAGTATTCAAGGTCTTCCCTTCTAGGTAATGTGGATATGTGTTTGTGTGGGGTGTGGTGTGTGCGTGTGTGTGTGTGTGTGTGTGTGTGTGTGTGTGTGCGCGCGCGCGCGCGTGCATCTATGGCCAGAGGAGAAGGTCAAGTGTATTCCTCAATCATTCTCAACCTTATTTTTTGAAGCAGAGTCTCTGAACCAGAAACTCACAGGTTTGGTTAAACTGACTGGCCAAAGAGCTTCATGGATCTCTCTCTCTCTCTCTCTCTCTCTCTCTCTCTCTCTCTCTCTCTCTCTCTCTCTTTCTCTCCCCTCCCTCCCTTCCTTCCTCCCTCCCTCCCTCCCTCAGTCCCTCCTTCCCTCTTCCCCACTCCAAGAGCTGATGACTGGCCAATGAGCTCCATGGATCTCTCTCTCTCTCTCTCTCTCTCTCTCTCTCTCTCTCTGTGTGTGTGTGTGTGTGTGTGTGTGTGTGTGTGTGTGTGTGTCTTGCTCTCTGTCCCTCTCCCCGACTCCCAGAGCTGATGACTGGCCAATGAGCTCCATAGATCCTCTGTTCTCCCCCCCAGTGCCGAGATCACAGGGCTTACCACAGACATTACTTTCTATCTGAGTGCTGGGGAATCCGACCTCAGGCCTTAGTGTTTGTACAGCAAACACTTTACAGAATGAGCTCGGAAGATGAGCGGCCACCTCCTCTTCCAGCTAGCCTAACATATACATTAAACGTGTGCAGGCTGCTCTCAGCCTGTGGTACCCAAGCCCCCTAGATTTGACTCCTCCAGTGTAATATCTTTGGTACCTGTGCTTCACTCCCAGTCTATCCAGACTCCCCCTGTATTTTCCAGCCTCTCCTGACCTCTGTCAGGAAGATCTCAGCTAAAGGAGATGGAAGACAATTATTTTCCTCCATTACACTCTCCTTGCAGTTAACATGGAGTGCTACTCAAAGATTATTGCCAAAATAAATCAATTTCTTAATAGAAATTCAGAGACCTATAAAGGCCTTCAGAGAGCAGCTACAATGGGAAGAAAAGGAAGTGTTCTGCGCTAGTCAGAATCTTTCTCTCTGTGTGCAAATAGCAACGAAACCGCAAGGCAGAGGAGGAAGGATTATTCTGGCTCCCAGTCATGGTCCATCACAGTGGGGAGGGGAGGGCAGAGTGCAGCCATGAGCATAGAGATAGCCAGGAAGGAAAGAGAGGGAGGGGCAGGAGAGGGGGAGAGAGAGAGACTGTGCCCTGGTGGGCTTCCTCCTCCTCCTCACATTCCCTCCAGTCAGCCTGGCCTATAGGATGGCATCACCACACCCACCTTCAGGGTAGGACCACCCTGCAGGGTGTAAGCAGGACACCGCCGCGCACGCGAAACCGCCAAATGGGGCTGCTCCGTGGGTAGGAGAAAGGTCACTGAGGATCAAACTGTCAGGATATCTGTCTGGTGGGGAGGTTTGGAGCAAAGTGATGAAACAGCAAGTGGATTTTGAGTGACAGCCTGCCGGGTGGGGTGACGGCCCGCTGGGCAGCATGTTCGAGCCGATACTGACTGTTCATATTGACGAAGAACTAGACGTCCTTGCCCCAGCATTGACCTTGGAGGCTGAGTAAGGGAGTTTCCTAATAAAGAGAAACCTGACTTTAGGCTTCTGTTACCCAATAACAATCGTTCTGTTTACCCAGTTGAAGTCCTCTGTCTAGGACACTGCCACCAGCATTGCCACTGGGGGCAGGACACTTTGGACCTAACACAATGTGCATCACTAATCTTGGAGGTGCTTCCCATTCCCATCAAGGTGACAGCCAATAATGCCCATCAGTTACAACCCTGGGACCATAATAGACCCCAGGATGGATACCAGGCACTCCCATCAAGGTGACAGTCAATAATGCCCATCAGTTACAACCCTGGGACCACAATAGACCCCAGGATGGATACCAGGCACTCCCATCAAGGTGACAGCCAATAATGCCCATCAGTTACAACCCTTGGGACCACAACAGACCCCAGAATGGATACCAGTGCCAGTGGTGAAGCATCCCACGTGCATGTCACAGGCCATTGCTGGGTGAGGTCACTCTGCTACCTTATGCAGAACCTCTGCCCACTGCTGACTTTAGCCTTCATCCTTTCTCTGTACTTAACCTGGGCTCAGTGGCTTTCTGCCCGCTCAGTTGAGTCCTTTAAGCAAGTGTGAGGCCTGGCGCTATGTTTTAACTTTTAATAGCTGTGCTGAAGAGATCCAGAAAACAAAAATGCCTCTAACTTGTGAGCCCCACTTGCCCAAGGACAGATAACTTCCTGGAGTGCTGGGGGCTGTGGTTCGTGGAAGATAACAAGCCACGTGTTTCCCTTCGGCATACAAGGCTGGGTGCTGCAATTTCACAGGTTGTGCTTGGTCAGTCATAGGCAGAAGGTACCTCAGGATGTACGCTTGCCCCTGACTGAATGACGACAGGAGTATGTTGCCTTGTGGGGTTTGCCTTGGAAGCACCTGGCTGACAGAATTTGGCATCGTTCTCTGGGAATCCTGTGTCCATCTTCCTGGGCAGTGTTTAATAAAGCTCGCTTCAAATTTGACTCAAAAATTGTAGTAGTGGTCTTATTCTTGCCCAGTTGTGAAGCATAATCAATAAAAACTCAGAGAGAGAAAATGAGGTTCAACCTGAAGGTCAGAAAAGCAAAACAGCCAGTCACTGGCTCTTACGGCTGCCTCAATCCAAAATGGCAATCCAGCCTCCAGGAAACCTCAGAATGAGACTGTGACTGAGAGCTGTCCCCTCCCATTTTATAATCCTCTCTAGGGCTGGGATTAAAGGTGTGCACCACCTGGTTTCTATGGTAATTAGTGTGGCTACTGGGATTAAAGGTGTGTATCACCACTACCTGGTCTGTAAGGCTGACCAGTGTGGCTGTTTTACTCTGATATTCAGGCAAGCTTTATTTATTAAAATACAAATGAACTGTCACTACAGTGGGAATAACAGAAACCACCCAAGCTGAAGGAGATTGAGAGTCCCAGTCTTGTAGATGATGTCAGGTTTCGGAAGGATGGACGTGCGGGCTGGGCTTCCTCTGACCTCTGCACGGATTTCCTCACTCTGGACCGCTTGGTTTTTGAACACTCTGCCCGTCCCTCTCTGTTTCTGTGTCTCTCCCTTTTTCATCCCTCTACTCCCTTTCCTCTTTCAACTCTACTGCTAGGGAAGCAAGAAGAACGTAGCTGGGCCAGGAGGGGAGAAAAGGAGGCTGTTCCGAGTCTAAACCATCAATGCTCCACAGACTTTATCTTCCTTTGCCTAGAAACACACGCTTGCCCTTCAGCAGGGTTCTCAAGAGTCTGTGCTCCCAGCAGGAGGCTACCTGGCCCTCTGCAGAAGTGGCTGAACTTAGGGGAGGATGGGATGGGTCCCCTCACCAGAGCAGCAGCCTTTTCTCATTGTGTCATCCCCATCTCACAGTCTTGTTAGCTCCGCATTCATTTCACCTAAAAAGGAAAACCTGTCTTATAATATGAAACTCATGTCTTACCATTTCCTGTGAGTTCTTGTCTGTAGCTAAAGAGTTTTCTCAAGGCTTAGTAAAAAAAAAATCCCCACAGGCCTGGGACCTGGATGTGTTTCTTGCTTCCTCTTGGCCTATCAGAGAGTGCCCTGCTTCTCTGGGGAGACACATGGTTCTGACAAATGCCAACTGGAAAGGACTTGGAGAAGCCAACCTGGTATGCAGGCCACGCACACAGACCTACTGCAGGATCAAACACTTTATTACACATGCCAGCCCTCCTGTGAGGCAAGAACCCTGCCATATCTGTGCTACCTCCACCAGAAATGCAGAAGCCACCGCATGTCCCCAACATGGCACAGTGGTGGCCTCTGGCTGGTATCCCAGTGCTAGCTGGTAGAAGGTCTTCCAAGCACAGATACTGACAAAGAAACTGCTGTGAGCTGGACAGAAAGACTGCGATTCTGCGGAAAGATTCGAGTTCCCGTCAGGTCTTCCAAGACACATTCCATCTCTGCTAGCTCTCAGAACATCTGGACACACTTCCTTTTCCGAAGTGGAGGCAGCCGTCCCTGGCCTTGGCACGGGGGGTGCCCGAGCCACTGCTGTATTTGGTGAGAAGTGCCAGTCCTTTCCTGACAGGTTAATTAATATTCATTATTAAACGGGGAAGAAAATGCTGAGTTGTTTGTGGTTGGTTCATTAGTTTTAGCCAAATAAAGGATAAACATAATTATGCTCATAAACTACTGTGACAGCACCCAGAAGTTGATGTGGGATGTCTTTCTGTATATGTGTTGCTTTATTGGTTGATAAATAAAGCTACTTTGGCCTATGGCAGGGCAGAAAAAAAAGACACGTAGGAAATCCGAACAGAGATATAGAGAGAGAGTAGGCAGAGTCAGAGAGACACTATGTAGCTGCCAGAGACAGAGGCCACCCAAACCTTTACCGGCATGCCACAGCCTCGTAGCAATAATAGATTAATAGAAATGGGTAACTTAAGATATAAGAGTTAAACAAAAATATGCCTGAGCTATTGGCCAACCAATGTTGTAATTAATACAGTTTCTGATTATTTGAGTCTGAGCAGTAGGGAAACAATGGAGCAGTCTCCACCTATAAGAAGTTATGGGTTTGAGATGGATGCCCTGGTTGGGGGAAGCCCTGAATGGGACCCTGGGTTCTTAGCCGTGAGCAGAGTTCCAGCCTCTATTGGCTCAGAAGTTCCATCCTCTGAGGACCAGAGCAGTTTGACCACATCCTGAAACATCATTTCTGTTTTTGATTTCTGAAGTGCAGAGGGAGCTGTTCTCTGATGAAATCAGGAGCCAGGCACAAGGGCACAGGGCTCTCTCTCTCTCTCTCTCTCTCTCTCTCTCTCTCTCTCTCTCTCTCTCTCTCTCTCTCAGTCTAGTATACTGTAGGGCCTCATGGAAAGGTAGTCCTAGGCATCTTTATCTTGGGTCCCCTTCCTCTCCTGTTCCATTCTCTACCCAACACGTTCAACATCAACAACTCCAACAAGGTACCCAGCAAAGGAGCCTGCTGCCACCAGGTCAGTCAGTGAGCTTACACTTCCCTGAAAAGGCCTCAGCTGGCCATGCAGCCCCAATGCCAGCCCTTCTTCCTGAGAGCCTGTGTGTACACCCCAGGCCCCAAGCTACCACTAACCTCTTATCTGAGCCACGTTTCCAGCCATGACACCATACCAGGGTGGGTATGGAGCCTTCCCAACAGTGTTTTGTACTTAAACTGCAAATTACTCTCTCCATGGCACCCCCCAGATCAGTGTGTCAGCCATGCCAAAATTTCTATCCTGTGTTCACACATAATAGCCAGACTCTGCTTGTACCAAGCACTTCTGTGTGTACACATGTCTTTCTGCAACAGTCCCTTTTAATTCAGCAGTCTGCTGAATGACTCTCCTAAGTGTAACCTGCCAATCCTAACCAGGCTACTTCATTTTAAAACATGAGAACCTCCTCTCATTTCTCTTCTATGATTCGCTTCTTCATCCCCTCTCATGGGCTGTGAGCCTTTTGTGTTTTCTTTTTGTTTTATCAGCAAAGCTTCCCCAGACCCCTGGACACCCGCTGGCCTGGGTCACTAGACTCCTTGCTCCTGCCTGTCAGTGCCCCCAGCAACCCACTGCATTATCTCTGTATGATCCACTGATGCTCAGCCGCGACCACCATCTGGACGGCCTGGGATGATAGCCCCACGCCCAGCTGTCACAGTAAATAGTGAAGACATGATGATATTCTTTGCCTCTTCCTCTAAGAGTTAATCCAGTTAGGCAGGTTAGCCTCTAGTCAAGAGACCTCCCCTAGGAAGGGAAGTCATATCCACCTTAGGCTATGCTAAAGGGATGGGTGGAATAATTACCCCTTTAATGAGAGAATGTGCTACTCTTTCCCAGAATGTCCACCCTGTACCATAGTTCCTACGAGCCCCAGAGAGGTTCTGTTAGGTCTGCCCACCTTGTCAGTCCTTACGTCTTCTAGGCAGCTGCTGAGATTTACAGCTTGTCTGCACTCGGGTTTTTCACTTAAACTCTAATAAAAATTGTCCTCCACTTTCCTTTTCAGTCTGTCCTTAAAATCTTTCATTAATAAGACCAAGAACCCTCAGATGGGACCCCAGTCTCCCCAGTAATAGGTGGTGACTCCAGCCGCTAGTAACACTGCCATCCTAGATCCAAGGGACAGTCCTAGGAACCAGAATGTGACTTTCACAAGGGAAGCGGTCACTGCCAGGGCCCCTCCTAGAGTCTGGGCGCTCTGGCCACCTCACTGAGGCTGTCAACCTGCTCTTCAGATAGAAGGCTCCTGCAGTTGGGAGGTTTCCTTCCAGACAGAGACAGGGTAATATGTATGCAGATGTGGTAAACGGAGGAAAGAGAACAAAAGTCCCCAGCTTCTGTTTCTTACTGCAATCAACATAACAATTGTTATACTAAAACAATGCGGAAGTAAGCAAAGCTGAGGACAAAATAAAGCCTCCTGAGCAAGGGGGGCAGATGCCGAAGCACAAGCCCATCAAAAGAGCACCTTCTGCCCTCATCGAATCTTTCCTTCTGTGCCAGGCAGACACACTGGGCAAGCACTTAACTCTTAGAATTTCAGTCAACTGCAATGAGCAGGTGGGTGTAGAAACTAACCCTTTACAGACAAGACTCGGTGCGTCCTGCTGAGCTCTGTGTTCCTCCAACAACTGTATGGTGCCGCATCCCTGAGAGGGGCCCTCTGCTCGGCTTCTCCAGGTGTAGCATCTGGGGTGCTCCCTCCCCTCATCAGGTTCCACACCCCTTCTGTGAACAGCGAGGACAATCTCAGCACCTGCGGGTCCCCAGGGATGGAAGCAGAGGCCCTGTACTGGGCACCAGCATTCTCATAATCATCTGGAGACTAATGAGCGACCCCGCCCCTGGAGACCCAGCCAATCTAAACAACGGTTGTTGATGATGGCCGCGGCTCAATGACTAAAAGAAACGGTATTTTCAGTATTTCCTCGGCAGATGGATGGCAGACCAAAAGCATCAATATTAATAAGTAAAGATATAAACATGAATATCTGTAATTATGAAAATTGAGTGGCATCATAAAAAACAATCACGGCCTTGATTCGTTAAAAACAAATAATGTTTGTCATGCTCTGTGTATTCTTGAAAAGGGGAAAGGGGAGGGTATGAAATTTCACCACGGTTTGCACCCTGAAGCCCACAGAAGTTCCTCTCCAAATGCCAGATGCATTGCATCAGTGCTCTCTCCTAGGGCAGCCTCCAGTACCTTCACAAAGTGCCTGTGGAAAAGCATATGCATTTGACCGGCACTGGCTTAAAGAAAGCCCAAAGACAGATCAGTCCGTGAGCTTGCCGGGCAAACAGGAGGACCGGAATTCAGTCTCCAGAACCTAGGGTATGGGGCGTTAAATGCAAGGTGGAGACAGAAGAACCTTTAGAGTCTGCCTGCCAGACATCCTACCATAACTTCTTCCAGGGCCAGGTTCCAAGGAAAAATTCTTCCTTGAAAAAGTAAGGTGGGGCTGGAGAGGGGGCTCAGTGGTGAAGAACACCCGCTGGTATTGCAGAAGACCAGAGTTCAATTCCCAGTCTCCACCTGTAACCCCAGCCACCTGTAACAGATGCTCACAACTGCCTGAAACGCCAGCTTTAGGGGCATAAGACACATGTGTGCACAAACACTCTTAAAAATAATAAAGTAAATAAAGCAGATAAGATGCCCAGCCCCCAAGGAGGACCAACAGGTAGACTGAGGGGGCTGGGAAGACAAGACTCATAGAGGACACCCCGCTATCTACACCCTGAAATTTCCTGGCGCGAGTGAGAGAAACACACAACAAAACCCACTTAAGAGTTTATAAAAAGAAAGATATGTGCACGCAGGCCTGAGAAAATTGGTGCAGTAGAGAGAGCGTGGACAGGGCACGTGCAGCCTATAAAGACTGCCTAGCGCATGCGCACAAGGGCGTACGTAGTTTCGTCATAACAGTGTTCTCCTTGGTGATAGCACCAATGGAGCCAATGATGAAGATGGCCAGCCTCACTGGGCTGTGGACAATGAGAAGGGGGGGTGCAGTATAACTACCCCTTCTTCCACTTGATGCTCTGCTGTGCTTCTTTGTACATCACGATGACCATAACCAGCCGCTACAGTCCTGATGCCGAGTTCCACAAAGTATCCAGCAATTGGCTAGCTGTGTGGGTCATACATAGGTGACACGACCACGCCTCACGCACGAAGGTCACGCGGGGCCTTTAAGGACCCTAGGTAGCTATATACTTTGCCTGAGCGCTTGTCTGCACATGCGTGGCCCTGGAACCCGGAAGTGCCAGCCACCACTGTGAGGCTGAACCCATAACACACCCCTTCCCCAGGCATCTACCAAATTCAAGGAGGTGGCTAAGTAGGCCAAAGGCTGGGCAGCACTGAGAAAGTCACAAGGGACCAGAGAAACAACTCTCTCCAATCTCCCACTGACCACTCACCCAATAACAATGGATTAACAACGCAGTTCCTTCGTATGCTAAGTACTTGGAGGTAGAATCAGATCTCAGTCCCCAGTTCAGATTTGAACTTCAAGTCCAAACCTCCTCAGACAGAGCCTGGGTTCCTTGACAGCCTCCTCAGGTTCAGCGCTTGGCGGAAAAGTTTGAAAATACCCTTAGTCCTAGCATTTGAGAGGCAGAGGCAGGTGGATCCCTATGAGTTTGAGGCCAGCCTGTTCTACACAGCAAGTTCTGGGACAGCCCCGGCTATATTATGAGACTCTGTCTCAAGAGAGGAAGTAGTCTGGAGAAAGAGAAAGGGAGGAGGGAAGGGGAGAGAAGGGGGGAGAGAGCACACATATGCAACAAGATTATAAAGTAGTTGGGCAATGAAACAAAACTCATTAAGAAAGAGATAAATAGAAACTAAAAATTCCTGTGATCAATATTAAAAACTCAGTGAACTGATTTAATAATAGATTAAACACAAATGAAAATCATAACTATAGCTTTGGAACGCTGAACATAAAGACTCAGAACTGAATACAAAGAAAGATAAGTGGGAAAGGAGGGAATATATGAGCAAGAAAGGTCAAGATCATGAAGGGGAAATCTACGGAGACAGCTGAACCAAGCTCGTGGGAACCCATGAACTCTAGACCGACAGCCATGGGGCCTCCAAGGGACTCAACTAGACCCTCTGCATGTGGAACACAGTTGTATAGCTTGGTCTATCTGAGGGGCCCCTGAAAGTAGGACCAGGATCTATCCCTGGTGCATGAGCTAATTTGTTGGAGCCCATTCCCTATGGCGGGATGCCATGTTCAACCTTAATGCAGGGGAGAGGGGCTTGGTCCTGCCTCAACTTTAGGGATCAGGCTTTGATGACTCCTTATGGGTGCCCTTACCCTTTGGGAGGAGTGGATAAGGGGCTGGGGGCGAGGGGAGAGGAGGGGAGAAGGAGTAGGAGGGAGAACTGTGCTTGGAATGTAATATGAAGTAAAAAAATTTTTAAAAATCTTTAAATAAAATTTAAAAAGTGGAAAAAAAGAAAAGAAAATGGGCGTGGGGAGGCAGAGGACAGCACTGAGGTCTTAGGTGGCATTGCCAAGAAGAAAGGAGCATGTGGTGGGACAAGGTCCTGAGAAGTTCCCTTTGGCATGGTCTAGCTGATGAAAGAAACCACAGCAGGATCAACAGAACTGATGCCATTCATACACATATGTGGGGACAGAGCTGCTACAACACACACACACACACACACACACACATACACACACACACACACACACACCACAGTCCTTGAAAGCAGTCAATGTGAGCCTGGCCTTGAGCACCACAGCAGAAAGACAGAAGACAACACAAGGGAACCATCACCCCAAGGGCTGGGGCAGCTGCTGATCCAGAACTCTGAGAGAAGGGAGGATGGTGTCAAAAATGGACGTGAATGAAAAAATTCCAGGGAACTGGGTTAGCTCCCTTTAGAGGGAAGGAGTGTAAGGTGCAGACAGGCAGTTTCACAGGGAACCAAAGTGAACACAGAGTCAACAGTGTTTAGGGAGGAAAGGAGACCCTGGAGCTGGCACTTTCTTATGTCCTCCAGATCAAAAGGACTGGTGACATCAAACCTTAGCAAGTCAGCCAGACAGATTGCTGACACCCTTGGTAACTACTGAAAACACAGTGAAGGACCAGTGAGATGGCTCACGGGGAAAGGTGGTTGCAGCTCAAGCCTGTCAATCAGAGTTCAAGTCCCAGAACCCACCTGGTAGAAGGAGAGAACTAACTCCGGCAATTATCATCTGACCTCTACTCATGAGCTGGGATGCGTATACACGCATATAAATAAATAAGCATAGCACTGAAAGGGTTCCAAGGAGCTGAGTTGAGTAAGAAAGTATTTGTGCTTTTTCTGTGTTTAATATAAATAACAAGGTCAAACCCATGCAATAAGCCCATGGCAATCTTGCTGCAATCCCCTCACAGTTAATTTTTGCAGTAGCACAGTAACAAGCAAGGCTTTAGCAGAAAGCATTCTACCTCAGCTAATGTAACAAAACCCCAAGACAGAAGTCAGAAGCTTAACCAGGATTGTTGTGTTTTTTTAAAAGAAGGGGTGACCCAGCAGCTTGCTGCAGCTTGCTGCAGGTCCCCAGACCACGCGGTCTCTGTGGCGGGCGGGCGGCCACGCGGCTAGTCTCCGGGTCCCCATATGGGCTGTGCGGCAGTACGGACGGACCAAAGAGAGCTGGGTAGGCGCACTATGCAGAGTTAAACATTTATTAGATGGGTGATGGAGGAAAAAGGACAGAGAGAAGATAAAGAGATAGAGACAGAGAGAGACAGGGAGATAGAGGGAAGGGGGGAGAGGGAAGAGAAGCAGCTGCTGCTCCCGTGAGAGCGGAGGAGGAAGAGGGGCAGAGAGTTAGGGTCAGAGGCTGGAAGCTGGGAGTGGGCGTGGCCAATAAGAGGCCAGATACTACAAGGATCACTCACTTTTTTGTTTTCTTTCTGTAGTTCAAATTGCTGTCCTGGGCTGGCAGGATGACTGTGCTGTCTGTCATCAGGGACCCAGGCCCCTTCTGCTCTGTTGCTCTGTCATCTTTTCATGTGGAGATGTCCTTGTGGTCCACCCATCAGCTAGTAGAGTTAGAGAAGGGGAGTGATGAGAGGATATGCCACTTACATCTAGCCCACACTCGAGAATTAACTGCACAGTTTTTGTGCATCTCCCCATTGGCTAGGATTTAGTCACATGCCTACACCTAGCTGTAAGAGAGGCTGGAAACAGAACTCTGCTAGGCTAATCTATAGGTTTATTTCACCACTGGCAAAAGGGATATAAGTGTTGAGGAGCAGGGAGAAAAGTCTTTGGCCTTCTACCCCTGGAAGGAGTTTAGAAGACATCAGCTTCTACTCATGCTTTGTGAACGATAGCAAAGATCAAGTACAAGGAAATTATAACTAAGTTGAAAATAAAGGCTTCTGAGTCAGGAGAAGATTGCCTGCTGCCTTCCGTGGCTTTACACATTTCTGTGGTTGTGAATGGAGAGGCAGTTGGAGAATGTTCTGTCTTAGATCAATACCCAAGCAGCTGGTGTACACACAAAATTTTCCACAGAGGTCCAGACAGGGTGGACCATACATGTCCCAGGTGTATTTGGGGACAGCGGTGCAGCACACTGGAAACCCAGGGCTTTGGGGAAGAAAGACCAGGGTATGCTTGGAATTCAGCTATGGAAGGAAGATCATGATGGTTCCTGCCCAGTATGAGGCATACTTTGCTGTGGGAGCTCCTTTCACTCCTTTAGCCAATAGGCTTTAAGAAACCAGCCCACTTGGGCGTGGTCTCTTATACTATAAATGCAGCTGTAAAGCCTGTGCTCCTCTTGCTCCAGGCTCTCACTTCTGATTGCTAGACTCTGCTCCTGCTCCCCACTCATGCAGAGGATTGTGATCTAGGACAGTGATCTGTAAGTCTCCTGTAAATAAATAACTCTTTATTATACATAATTCTGAAATAGTGTGGCATTATTTTGTATCTTCCACCATCATCTGGCACCCAAACCTGGGGACCAGTCCATACTTTTTGGTATCAGTCCAGGGCTATGTGGCATGTTGGGCACTGACTCTCCTGCATGGGTTTGGCCAGCCCTCAGATACAGCAGGCTGCTGCTCAGTGCTCCTTGGCTCACCACCCACATGCCAGCCAACACACTGCTGCCTGCAATCCCCATGGTGCATACAGTCTGCAACTCGCACTGATGGAAAACTTTGGGTTTTCTCTTTATCCTGGGCCCCAACTATCGGAATCGTTTAATGGCCTTAATAACTGTTCTTAATTTGTTAAACAAAGCATGTTTTTCAGTACTAGCAACACGTGCTGTTCACTGTTGCTAGTGTCTCTTGACCACAGGGCTGCAACTGTGACACCTGCTGGCTGATAACAATTATTGCACCTACTCCAATTCATTGTAATTACTTTAAGACAGGTAAGATCTGAAAAACTACAAAAAATGACTGATAACATCCAGGAATTCAATAATTATTTTTTGCTTATATTATGGAAGGCATTGTACAAGGATTACACTATTTGCCTTTCTATTATTTGATTCTAGGAACTAGCTTTGTTTTCAATATTATCTCATTAAAATTTGTTCAATACTATGAAGAGGGATAGCATCAACTTGACAAAATTATCTGAAAGAATATGTGCTGTTGAATCTGTTGAAAAGTTATGATATATCCAAGGATGAGACATTATCTTTACTGAACAATTTGGAATCCTCAGTGAGGACATTAGAACAGAATATTGAACAGGAAATTCAGACTTTTAAAAAGGCAGTAGTAAAAGTATTTGAAAAGACTGAGGAATTTATTGAAATTGATGAGCAGGGACAGAAGATACAGGACAGAAGATACAAGGATAGGATTTAGCCTCATCAGTACATGCCAGACTCCTGGATGACTTACACAGAGTTTCAACTGCATATCAAAAAATTTCCTCAGAAAGACCATCTCACACAAAGTACCCTAAGGTAGTCAAAGAATATGCATGGGAACCAATACACATGTGCGACCTAAAAGAAATAAAACAAGCAATAGTTTCTTATGGGCTACATTCACCATTTGTCGGGAAATGGTGAAAATGTGGACTTCAAGCACTAACGCTACCCCTGCATGATTGGCTTCAATTAATCTCAGCAGTCCTAGAAAATGGACCTCAGCTGCTTTGGAAGTGTTATTGTAGAGAAGAGGCAAAAGTTTTAGTACAACAGGGGAAAGCAAAAGGATTTGAGACTTCCCAATATCAAATTCTTTGCGAGGGTCATTACTCCGATCATCAGGAACAGGCTTGCAATAATGAACGCACCTTGTCCCTATGTAGTACAGCAGCTTTAAATGCTTGAGACAAGATTCAGCAACCAGGAAAGAAAACTGAGTGATATATTGGGTTAAACAGGGCCAGAGAGAATCCTTTAGTGACGTCTTACAAAGATTACCTAAGGCTATACAATTAAGAGTGACAGACCCTGAAGTTAGATGTGTACTAATTGAATCCTTGGCTTTTGAAAATGCCAACTTAGAGTGAACGAAGAACCTTGGGCCTTTAAAGGTTAGATCAGCACACATAGATGAACAGATCTTGAATACAATGAATGTTGAAACATTTGACTATAATACTGAAGCTTGGGTAGGAGAAGCTATTTCCAATGGTATGAGGAGACACCAAAATGTCAAATGTTTTAATTGTGGAAGAATAGAACACCTAAGAAGGGACTGTAGACAAGGAATTCCTAGGAATAATGTCTCCTCTAGGAATGGCAAAAGTAGGAAGACTCAGCCTTCTGGTGTATGTAGGAGGTGTGGCAAAGGCTGGCATTAGACTAATGAATGTAGGTTGACCACAGACAGAAAAGGCAACCTGATACCACTGGGAAACTCCTTGGAGGGCCTCTTGCAGGCCCCAATGTCAAACAAGGACCAGTTATTCCCAGTCACTCTGGAGAACATGTCTCACCAGGAAAATTAAATAATCCAGTGCCTACTGTAAAAAACCATATTGTTCTGGATGATGGAACAGACCTGGAAGATGAGTCAAAAACTCCAGTAGAAAATAGGAAACATATATTTTGGCAAACTTCTATAAATGATCGAAGACCAAAACTAAGAGTACGTATAAATAACATTGTAATTGAGGGATTACTAGACACAGGTTCAGTGTGTCTATCATTACTCCAGAATCTTGGCATCCAGATTGGCCTCTTCAAGAGGTAGATATTCAATTCCTAGGAATTGGAACCCTATCTTGAGTAAAACAAAGCACAAGGTGGGTTGAATGCATAGGGCCAGAAGGACAGAAAGGAAGGCTGAGGCCATATGTAGCTAATATTGCAGTGAATTTATGGGGCTGTGACCTATTGCAGCAATGGAATGCCCAGGTTAACATTCCTGCAGTTCCCAAAACTCATGTTTCTGGAAAGAATGTTATAAAATATTATAAAAAATGTGACAAGTCATTCAGGCTGTACAAGAACACAAAGCAACTAGCAAACCTTCAGAGGGACTAACAGCCTTGCCTTTAAAATGGTTAACTGAGAAACACATATGGGTTAAATAATGGCCTTTAATGGAAGACAAATTGCAGGCTTTAGAACAGCTAGTACAGGCATAATTAGATGCTCACCATATTGAAGAACCAACCAGCCCTTGGGATTCTCCTGTATTTGTTGTTAAAAAGACATCTGGAAAATGGAGGATGGTGACAGATCTGAGAGCTGCCAACAAGGTTATCCAACCTACGGGCCCTCTACAATCTGGAATTCCTCTGTGTTCTCTAATACCAAGAGGATGGCCTCTTATAGTTATTGATTTAAAGGATTATTCTTCACTATACCTTTACAAGAAAAGGATCAAGAAAAATTTGCTTTCACAGTGCCTATTTATAATAATTCTCAGCCTAATAGAAGATATCAGAGGACTGTCCTCCCATGAGGAATGCTCAATAGCTCCACCCTGTGCCAATACTTTGAAAATCAGCCATTAGAAATAATGTGCAACCAATTTCTTAAGTCTATAATTTACCATTACATTGACAACATTTTGTTATCTAACTCAAATGCAGATACTTTAGAAAGAATGTTTGAAGAAGTAAAAAACGTTTTGCTTAAATGGGGATTACAAATTGCTCCTGAAAAAAATGCAGAGAGGAGATTCTGTCAATTACCTAGACTACAAAATAGGCTCACAGAAAATTAGAACACAAAAGGCACAAATTCTAAGAGAGCAATTGCAGACTCTTTATGACTTTCAAAAATTGTTAGGAGATAGTTCTAGCCTACAACTGGCTGTTGGGATAACACCTGACCTAATAGTTTATTTAAACAAAACCTTAGATGGTGACAAAGACTTAAATAGTCCCAGATAATTAACAGCTGAAGTGAAAAAAAGAATTAATGGTTGTTGAAGAGAAATAACAGGAGGCACATTTAGATAGAGTGAATCCAAATCTTAATTGTATTCTAGTCATATTGCCTTCCAGAATTTCCCCTACAGGAATTTTATTGCAGAGGGAAGATATTATCTTAGGGTGGATCTTTTTACCACATAAACCAAGTAAAAAATTAGAAACTACGTGGAAAACGTCTCTGAATTAATTATAAAAGGAAAATTGAGACTTTATCAACTAGCAGGTATAGACTCAGCAGAGATTATAGTTCCTTTTACTGCTGATGAAATTAAAAAATTATGGGAAGATGATGAACCTTGGCAAAGAGCTTGTGCTAACTTTTTTGGAGAAATTTATAGCAATTATCCCAAAAGTGATAGAATTAACCTTATAAAGAGAACTTCTTGAATTCTCCCATGAGTTGTATGTGATGCACCAATAACTGGAACCCATACATTTTATATAGATGCAAACAAATCAGGGAAGGCAGGTTACAAATCAGAAGAGTTAAGTAAGGTGGAACAAAATTCAAAAGGCAGAATTATATGCTATTCTCATAGTACTAAGGGATTTTAAAGATCCTCTCAATATAGTTACTGATTCGCAATATGCAGAAAGTTGTCTTACATATTGAAACTGGTGAATTTATACCAGATGATACAGAATTGACTTCATTATTCATATAGTTTCAAGATATAATCAGGAATAGGCTTTGTACCATATATATAATACACATCCAATCCCATACAGGTCTGCCAGGTCTTCCAGCACAAGGTAATGCAGAAATTGATTGATTATTGGTTGGAAGTGTGCTGAAGGCCTCAGAATTTCATAAGAAACATCACGTTAATAGCAAAGGTTTAAAAAAGAGTTTTTTATTAAATGGCAACAAGCTAAGGAGATTATAAAGAGATGTCTTACTTGCTCTTTCTATAACCAAACACCATTACCAGCAGCGAGTAACCCAAAGGGTACTCAAAGGAATGAGATCTGGCAGATGGATGTGTTCCACTTTACAGAATTTGGAAAATTATAATATGTACACCACACCATTGACACTTATTCAGGTTTTCAATGGGCAACTGCCTTGAGCTCAGAAAAGGCTGATTCAGTAATCATGCATTTATTAGAAGTTATGGCCATCATGGGTATACCTGCACAAATAAAGGCAGACAATGATCCAGCATATGTGTCTAAGAAAATAAAACAGTTTTTTGCTTATTATAATATAAAACAGGTATACCACACAATTCTACAGGTCAGTCAGTTATAGAAAGATGAAATCAAACTATAAAGGATATGCTAAACAAACAGAAAGGGATGGAAAATACCCCCAGAAATAGATTGCATAATACTTTATTAACCTTGAATTTTTTTTTCTTTTTCTTTTTCTTTTTTTTTTTTTTTGGTTTTTCGAGACAGGGTTTCTCTGTACCTTTGGAGTCTGTCCTGGAACTAGCTCTTGTAGACCAGGCTGGACTCGAACTCACAGAGATCTACCTGCCTCTGCCTTCCAAGGGCTGGGATTAAAGGCCTGCGCCACCACCACCCGGCCATACCTTGAATTTTCTTAATGCTAATGAGAAAGGAACAACAGCAGCAGAGAGACATTGGATGATAGAAAAATCTTCAGAATTAAACCAGTGAGTGTATTTCAAGGATGTGTTGACCTCACAATGGAAGCCAGGAGATGTGAAAGCTTGGGGAATGGGTTTTGCTCTTGTTTCCACATGAGAAGAAAAACTATGTATACCATCAAAATTACTAAAGATTTGGTTTGAAAAAGAGAAACCTCTTGAGAAAGGGAAATGACGGCTCATCCACAGAGGTGACAATCATACAGGTGGTAAGAAAACCTCATAAGGGTTGGGGCAGGGTTCTGTTCTTGTCTTTGCAGGGAAATATTCATATTCAAAGACTGGCGAGACATTGGACATCTAGATGCCTAAAGATAAAAAGATAGTTATCCAGAAAGAATCAACAAGCAAAGAGAAACCTGCCTTATGATGCTGTATTATCTACATGGTAAAATTTGGTTATTTGGACATGCCTATTTTGTTTATATCATATCTTTCATTGAATATATGTCTATATGAATAATGATTAAGTTTTCCACAGTGAACAGTAGATTTTCCTGCAGTAATCTTTGAAACTTCCAGGATCTTTCTGGGGCCCTACAACAACTCCACCTGGTTGATATGATGTCATGTTGCTGATAGCGCTACTATGACACCAGTTTTTGGGTACCAGCTATAGAAATGGTGCACCTTCTTACAACATTCTGGCCAGAACTCCAAATAAGAACTTAAAAACAAATAAGCAAACAATAAGACTCTATTGACCACTCAGAGACCATTTGTAATTATACAAAACAGCAATCTTGAAACTTAACCATCATTTTACTTTTACAGGATCTCATAGAAAAAAACATCACCCCCATGACAGCAGGAAGCAATTCTAGAAAGTGACATCCCCTCTCCCAACAAAGTTTGTCCTCATGATTAGAGACACCATTTAGGGGTTGATTATTACTTGCATGGAGTTGGGTGTTAGGATGAAAATTATGTAGGCCTAGAGATTTTTATTTTTTAAAAAAGGGAAGATTGAATGGAATAATAGGTAATTTAGTGTGAACTTACTCACACTAATAATAATAGTGAGCAATAGAGTGAATACTTGTGAACTATTATTTATGGACAATTTACACTGGTATAGTTTCTTGTATATTGATACAAGTTCAAATTAAATTTGTGATTTCTGTTTACAATATTTGTACACCTGCAGTATTTTAATTAATATAGTTTCTGTGTGATTATTTTGGGTCTAAGCCAGCTGGGCAGCCAGGAACCAACAAGCGACCTTTCTTACCACACATGTGTCTTATCAGATCATCTAGGCTTAAAACTAGAATTCAACAGCAACACTAATTCCAGAAAGCCCACAAACACATGGAAATTAAACAGTGTTCACCTGAATCATCAGTGGGACAAGGAAGAAATAAAGGGAGAAATTAAAGACTTCCTACAATTCCATGAAAATGACCACACAACATATCCAAATTTATGGGACACAATGAAAGCAGTGTTAAGAGGAAAATTCATAGCACTAAATGCCTACATAAAGAAGCTGGAAAAATCCCACAGTAGTGAATTAACAGAACATTTGAAAACTTTGGAACAAAAAGAAGCAAACTCACCCAAGAGATTTAGCGACAGGAAATAATGAAATTGAGAGCTGAAATCAACAAAATATAAACAAAGAAAACAATACAAAGAATCAATGAAACAAAGAGCTGGTTCTTAACATAAAAACAGACAGGAGGACCAATGGAATTGAATCAAAGAATCAAATATCAATCCACATACCTACAAACACCTGATTTTTGACAAAGAAGCAAAAAATATCAAATGGAAAAAAAGAAGGCATATTTAATAAGTGGTGCTGGTATAACTGGATATCAACATGTAGAAGAATGAAAATAGATCCATATCTATCAGCATGCACAAAACTCAAGTCAAAATGGATCAAAGACCTCAACATAAAACCAGCCACACTGAACCTCATAGAAGAGAAAGTGGGAAGTACACTTGAACACATTGGCACAGGAGACCACTTCCTAAATAGAACCCCAGCAGCACAGACACTGAGAGAAACAATTAATAAATGGGACCTCCTGAAACTGAAAAGCTTCTGTAAAGCAAAGGACATGGTCAACAAGACAAAACAACAGCCTACAGAATGGGAAAAGATCTTCACCAACCCCACATCAGACAGAGGTCTGATCTCCAAAATATACAAAGAACTCAAGAAATTGGTCATCAAAAGAACAAATAATCCAATAAAAAAAATGAAGGACACGCCGGGTGGTGGTGGCACACGCCTTTAATCCCAGCACTTGGGAAGCGGAGGCAGGAGGATCTCTGTGAGTTTGAGGCCAGCCTGGTCTACAAGAGCTAGTTCCAGGACAGGCTCCAAAGCTACAGAGAAACCCTGTTTCGAAAAACCAAAAAAAAAAAAAAAAAAAAAAAAAAAAAAAAAAAAAAAAAAAAAAAAATGGAGTACAGACCTAAACAGAGAATTCTCAACAGAGGAATCTAAAATGGCTGAAAGAAACTTAAGGAAATGCTCAACATCCTTAGTCATCAGAGAAATGCAAATCAAAACAACTCTGAGATTCTGTCTTACACCTGTAAGAATGGTCAAGATCAAAAACACTGATGACAACTTATGCTGGAGAGGTTGTGGGGAAAAGGGAACACTTCTGCATTGCTGGTGGGAAGGCAAGCTGGTACAATCCTTTTGGATGTCAGTGTGGCGATTTCTCAGAAAATTAGGAAACAACCTTCCTCAAGACCGAGCAATACCACTTTTGGGTATATATCCAAAGGATGTTCAATTGTGCCACAAGGACATGTGTTCAACTATGTTCATAGCAGCACTGTTTGTCATACCCAGAACCTCAAAACAACCTAAATGTCCCTTGACCAAAGAATGGATAAGGAAAATGTGGTACATTTACACAATGGAGTACTGCACAGCAGAAAAAAATACTGACATCTTGACATTTGCAGGCAAATGGATGGAGCTAGAAATACCTCATATTGGGTGAGGTAACCCAGACCCAGAAAGACAATTATCATATGTACTCACTCATAAGTGGTTTTTAGACATAAAGCAAAGAAAACCAGCCCACAAATCACAATCCCAGAGAACCTAGACAACAATGAGGACCCTAAGAGAGACATACATGGATCTAATCTACATGGGAATTAGAAAAAGTCAAGATCTCCTGAGTAAATTGGGAGCATGGGGACCATGGGAGAGGGTTGAAGGGGAGGGGAGAGGCGGGGTGGGGGAGCAGAGAAAAATGTAGAGCTCAATAAAAATCAAATAAATCAATAAATAAACTGCTTTGCTTTCTTCAGATTGTTATTATCTTATTTCCAACAGCTGCGACACTTCTAAACACAGTCGAGTCTGACTGTTTTATGTCCGTTCCAGGGTACTGGCTAAACTAACATGAATATTGGCTACCTCTTGTGGACACTGTCCCCTTAGCGTGGATACTGGCTGCTTCTTTAAGTGACTCTATTTTCCGTGTCTAGATTTTGCTCCTTCCCAAAGCCTGCTTCCCTCCAGGAACCTCATTAAGTTTCTGCTTTCAAAGGTACCTAACAGGAGCCTCCGGGTGCAATCTCAGCTCAAGGACTCTCATTAGTGGCGTGGGCCAGGTGATTATTTATATCGCTTCTATAATTAAAAATTCTGAAAGCTAATTACAATTATCCATCAGTGTTTGTGTGTGCCAGGGCTGGAGATGGGCGCCACCCTCCTGACACTGAGCATCCATAGCTTCCTTCCTGCTCTGGCTCCTTTTGGGATGGATCTCTTTGTGAATCTGGGGCGCAGCCTGCTCTCCAGCGCGCTGGCTGAGTTCCCTGTAGTTCCTCCACATTCCCAGCTGTCAGAAGAGTTGTTTGTTTGTCGTCTTTGAAATTGAAAAGCAAGTGCCAACAATTGCCTCATCCCTGACACCTCAGCTCTGCAAACAAACAAGTAAGAGGGAAGGCTCAGCTAGCAGGCGGGGTCCTGCCTGTCCCTGGTTCCATCGCAGCTGCTTCTCCTCCTTCCTTAAAGGGCTCTCCAGTGCCGCCCGGCAGGGCCTCTAGGTGTCGCTTGTAAACACTGCATGTAATTAGTAGCCATTAGTTCCAGTAGAGGCTCAAACAAGGAGAAAACCCCAAACATGAGAAGTTTCATTTAATTAACGAAGCTGCATTGAGAGGCCCCCTCGGACAAACTCTTCTTGCAAGTTAATTGTTAAAACCCCGACAAACCTGACAAAGATATTTCCACGTGGAAGAGACACACTGGCCATGTTGGCCATGAAGTGCCACCATGTTGCCCAGGAGAGTCCACGCTAGGCCGTCTCCAGGCCAGGGCTCCACAAGGCCGTGCGCTGTTTCACTTCTGGAGATGGTCTTGTAGACTGCATTGCAAACACCTCTCTCTCTCTCTCTCTCTCTCTCTCTCTCTCTCTCTCTCTCTCTCTCTCTCTTTCTCTCTCTCTCTCTCTCCAGGCTTGTGTGCCCACAGAGACTGGTTTAAAGTGTCAAGGAGGATCCCAGTGCAACACTTTGCTGGAAGGAAGCTTATGCAGCACACAGGGCTAAATTTGATAGCCAGCGTCTTCCTAGAATGCAGGAGAGAGTTCCTCCCCTTGCAAAACAAATGATGGTGGGTAGGATCAACGCGGAAATAAATCAAGTTTATTAAAAATTAATAAATGCGCCCACTGGCTGAAACGGGCTGGTAACATTTTGCCTGCATGACTTCCGCGCGTCTACAGCCAGAGGTCCCGGGCCACTCCCTCGCGGTGAGTTCTTTCACATAGGCACAGTGGTCCCCAGCAGGAACTTCCGCTCCCTTGCAGTGAGAGTACAGAGAGTAGGGGAGGCGGAAAGTTGGGGTGCCCGGGAGAGAGGGATAGTGTGACATTCCCTGTCATGACAGCAAAAGAAAAGACCCCGGGAGCATGAGGATAATCCACCCTGATTTCCCTACCTTTATCTGCCCTGTTTAGGGCAAATCCAGTTTCTCTGCAGGACTTGAGAGCTTCCAGAGGGGCCCTAGAAATAACTGAGTAAGGACAATGACAGACAAGTGCAGTTGACAAATTCCCTGAGGCACAGCCACATGACTTGTCTAGGCCAATGGAAGGTGAGCACTGCAGTGTGTGTAGATTCTGTGGAAGGCCTTAGGCGTCTCCATCTGCTACTGTGGATCTGGTATATATGCTACTGTGTTACAAACCCCACTGTCATGGCCACAGACATACCAGAGGGAGGGAGACTGAGGAAAAAAATCAAAGCTGGGTTGAGATTTGAAAACAGGATCAAAGGCAAAATCAAAAGGAAAGAAAACCTTTAACTCTCTAGAGGGATATGCCAGGTGACCCCCCAAAAGCGCTTTCTTTGGGTAGCCCGATGACCATAGGATGATAGCTTTTGGTCACTGCAATAATATTGAGTATTGAGCTCTGTGTGCAATCGAGATTACCCTCGAGGGTGAGGAGCAGAGGGGACAGTGTAGAGAGCCAAGGGCAGAAGACTCCTAGGAAACCTTCACCAAGGGAACACGGTAAGGGACATGTTTATCATGCAGAAAGAAAAGTAACAGCAGACAGAGGGTTGAAAAAATCTAGGTAAAAGAAAGAGTAGATGGGGCTGGAGAGACAGCTCGGTGGTTAAGAGGACTGGCTGTTCTTCCTGAGGACCCGGGTTCAGTCCCCAGCGCCCACGTGACAGCTCACAACTGACGCCCTCACACAGACAAATGTGGACGTAAAATAAATAGAATATTTAAAACAAGAAAGAGAGAGGGAGGGTGGAGGAAGAAAGGAAAGCAAGCAAACAAAGAGAGATGGAGAGACAGGGTGGGGGAGAGGGAAGGAGGGAGGGAGAGAGAGAGAGCAGACCCCGTTAGGACAGCCAGATAACAGTGGCCGCAGTGGCCACAGAAGTTGATGGTGAGGGCCGGGGAGATGGGCTCAGCCATCAAGCGCACTGGCTAATCTAGCAAAGAACCTGGGTTTGATTCCCAGCACCCACAGGGCAGCTCACAACTGCCTGCAACTCCAGCTCCAGCTCTCTTCTGACAGGCACAGGCACAGGCACACAGTGGGGCTCCGGCACACGCTTCAAAATGATAGTGAAGACCTTTGCAAGGAGGGGAAGGGTCAGGGCACTGCAGATGTGGAAGTGAGGGGCGTCTGGGAGGGGCTGAGGGGAGGATGTGGTCCAAACATATTATATGAAATTCCCAAAGGATTTATAGAAATGCCTTTTAAAGCTAAGTAATGTTTACTGTTGCTCCCCCATACTCCTCCTTAATGCTACATTCTCACCCCTCCCCATTTACCCTCCTATTCTGGTCTCTTCTTTATACCTTTATGGCAATATACTATATTTCTCCTTCCTTGGATATAATACTAAGAGCCTTTGGAAAAGTCATATGGAAACCTACTATTGTAGAAGCTTCTTGGAGTCACCATACAGTGGGGGAGACAATTTCCCAACTAATAATTCTCCAATTAACTGAAGCTACAAAGTAAAGCCCCATGTACCAGGAAAGAGTTACATACTGTTGTCGTTGACCAGAAGGGGCTCATAGACCTCCAAACACCCCAGGCTACTGTCAAATGGGACCCGATTGCTGAAGATACAACTTAATTACAGTGTAGAACAAGGATAAATCAAGCTGGTGCTCAGCTAGAGGCTTCACCTCTACCGACTAGCATTTGCTGTGTTCCAGGAAGGTCCTCTGCCACATCACTGGAGGAGAAGTAGCATCGCCAATATCACCCAGCTATAAACCCCTATGACCCACAACAGCGACCTGCCTGCAAGAGACACCCTTGCAATGGTATTATAAATGGTATCATTTTAAACTGGTCATTTTTAATAACTGGACTTAAGGCCCAATCCATGAGATGGAACCCATACCTGACTCTGTTAAAGTGGCCAAGAACCTGAAGCTAGATAAGGCATGGCCCCAGAGGAAACATTATTGCTATTATTTTAGTTAAGGGACATTGCAATAAAATGATCCCTAATGTACACCTGCAGATCAGGGTTTCGCTCAGCTGTCACCAGCAGAGTTGCTACTCCTATTATTATTATTATTTATTATTATTATTATTATTTAGCTTCTCTGTGTGCTTTTTTGGTTTCATTTGGGAATTTTTTGTCTTTTTGATTGTTTTAATTACTTTTTTATTTTTTATAGTTTATTTAACTTTATTTAATGTGCATTGGTGTGAAGATGTCAGATCCCCTGCAACTGGATCTTCAGACAGTTGTGAGCTGCCATGTGGATGCTGGGAATTGAACCCGGGTCCTCTGGAAGAGCACTCAGTGCTCTTAACCACTAAGCCATCTCTCCAGCCCCATTGTTTTAATTATTTTTAAGAGTAAGAAAACAAAGTAGGATGATGGGGAGGAGACAGGAGGAGTTGGGGAGGGGAAGAATATGATCGAAGCATATTGCATGAAAAAATTTTAAGGTCAATAAATACAGTAAAGTATACTTGACAAATGCTAGTAAACCAAAGCTGGCGCCACTATTTTAAAAGTCATACAAAATATATTCAAATGCAAGACCTTCCACCAGAGAAAAAGAGAATCATTCACAGAAAGGCCAATTCAAACGATCAGGAAGGTGGCACAGTTTTAAATACACATGCAGCTAATAGCATGGATCATAAAGTAATGAAGCCAAATTGCATTCAAAGTAAAAAGGACAATTTAAAAATATTTTATTTAGCAATAATTTGATAAATTGCATATAAATAGACTGCTATTGTAACCTGTTGTTAAGAACCTGGCCCAGTGGGTGTGTAGGACGTGATGTTTAAGAGGCTATAGATTTCCAGATGCTTGGAGTGGGATTCCACATCTCAACAGGTAATGAAGGATTGGTACTAGTTGAAGTATCTGCCAAAATAAAATGAGTGTTGGAAATCGAATATTACACATAGCTATGAGAACCACTAATGTTTGGCTATCAGGAAATGAAATAAGCAGAGTAAACCACAGTGGAAATTAGATTAGAGATGTCTTAAATGATGAACAAGTGCACACGGAAGCAGTTTCAGGATGCTTTGCTTGCTGGAGCTGAAAGACAAGAAAGGTTGACAGTAAAGGAGGAAGTGATTCAGCTCCGGAAAGAACATGAATACCAATAACCATGCCAGGAGCAAATGTCAGATAGTAATGGACACAAGAGAAGAAATTAGAGCCAGGTAATAAACACAGAGACTCAGGCTGAGCGATGGCTCCGGACACACAGTACCTGTTGTGTGAACACAGAGACTCGGGCTGAGCAATGGCTCCGGACACACAGTACCTGTTGTGTGAGCACAAGCCCTGAGTTTGGATTCTAGAATCCATGTAAGAAAAATTACAAGCGGTGTGCACCCCCATGACTCCAGCACTGGCGTATGGGGGCAGGAAACACATGGATCACTGAGGAATGATCGATGGGTTACAGGTTCAGGGTGAGACCCTGCTTCAAAAATAAAATGAATCTGTTTCAAAATAATACAGAGGAAGTTATTCAAAGAAATGATGCATCTGATGTGATAGGCACAGATCTGATCTTTGCACATTGTACATATGTATTGCAATGTCACACTCTGCCCCTAATATATGTAATTACTATATGTAAATTTAAAGTAAAATAAATTGAAAATAAATGCAATGGGCATATATAAAGACAAAGTGAGGAGTAACCGAGAAATGATAACTCAGAGCTAACATGTGTATCAGGCTAACATGTGTATCTTAAACCAGCAGCCCCCAAATCATGACATGGAGACTTAGTAATTATGAGTGCTTGGCTTTATCTTATGCTGTTCCACTAGCTCTTAGAACTTATTTAACCTGTTTTTCTTCATCTATATTCTGCCTTGGGGCTTTTTACCTTTCTTTCCCTCTGTATGTCCACTTCATGCCTGGCTGCCTGGTGGCTGCCTGGCAACTGCCTGACTAACTAAGTAACCCAGGGCATCTCTCTCTCTTTCTCCCTCATTCTCTCTTCTCTCCTCTACTTATTCTCTCTGCCCACCAGACCCGCCTATCCCTCTACTGCCTAGCTATTTATTAGACCAGTCAGGTGCCTTAGGCAGGCAAGGTATCTTTACATAATTAAACAAATTACATAATTAAACAAATGAAGCATAATAATTAATTACATAATTAAACAAATGAAGCATAAACAAATGTAACATCTTTACCTAGTTAAACAAATGCAAGATAAATAAATGCAAAACACACCTTTCCATAGTTAAAGTACTATTTCACAACAAACCTGTGGCCTCCATACGTACCTGCACCCACATGCACACACACCTCCATCACACTATCGGTGTACACACAACACACAACACACACACCATAGAGCGACTCAACAATGCTAAAAACACCAAAATTGAGTCCTGTCTTAGTTAGGGTTTCTATTGCTTTGAAGAGACAACATGACCATATCAATGCTTATAAATATAACATTTAATTGAGACTGCTTGCTGTTTCAGAGATTCAGAGATTTAGCCCATTACTGTCATGATGGAACATGAAATCATGCAGGCAGACATGGTACTGGAGATGGAGCTGAGAGGTCTACATCTTGATTAACAGGCAACAGGAAGTGGACTATGACATTGGGTGTAGCTTGAGCATAGGAAACCTCAAAGCCCACGCCCAAAATAACACACTTCCTCCAACAAGGCCACACCTCCTAATACTGCCACTCCCCATGAGCTTATGCCAACTAAATTCAAACTACCACAAGTCTTTAGTTTAAAAAAATAAGTTAATTTTTCATAAGATTTATTATTATAAAGGGAGAAAGGATATTTTTACAGTTTTAAAATATAGAAAGCAAATAAATTCATCTTACAACATTAAAAAATGTAAGCAAGTTAAAAGTGAAAAAAAGTGGCACCTGCCTCTCCCAGCATTCAAGTGGCAGAGGCAGGTGGATTTCTGTCAGTTCAAGCCAGGGATCCTCTCTAAAAAAACAACTAAAAATCCCCGATCAAATATCTAAGAAGTAACTTCATATTTTATAGTTTTCATGTTTAAAATTTTTCAGATTAAAAATTTTTAAATTATTTTCTTATTTTAGAAATCACTAAAATATTGCTAAGGTCAAACAGCCACAGCTGTTTGGACAAGGCTAACTGGTGAACAGAAATTACAGTCCCCACTTTCTCTTTAAGATCTCACGTGTGAACAGACCTCATCCAGGACTGTGTGAAGGTGAACAAATGAAGGGATGCCTGAGCTTATCTCAGGAGCACAGATGGGTTTACCATCACAAAACCGCTTCAGGCGGTTCATCACGTGCACAGATTATCCCAACAGATATGGAAGGGGAGACTTCTAATTACTCCTAAAACCAGTTCATATGCTTCATAGCAAACCAGAAGAAAGGGGGACCTTGGTCACTCCTTGAGGAAGTGGACTCTCACAGGTCACCGTCTTACTGTTGAAGTGACAGATTTAAATCATTTAGAAAGGAAAAAAGAAAAAACACATGTGGAAGCTGGGAAGAAGAGACAAACACATATCTGTTGTAGAACAAGGGCCTCTGGACCAAAGAGTCACCCTCAGTGAACAGCTATGGCTGCCTGTAAGAGGCCATCGCGATCAGGTCTGGGACTGATGATGTCCCTCTGAGAAGGAGGGGTGGGAAGGGTCACTGAACTCTAATGTGAGGTTCCATTCTCTTTCCCCAGAGATCTGTTTAAAATTCTGCACTAACTGCTCTTGGCCTGGGGTCTTGGAAGGTGCTGGGAGAGGTTGATAGAAGGGGTATTCATCTATGGGGCTGTGCTCATGCCTTCAGTGTGGCTGCTTTGGGGTCACACATGATCCTGTCAGCCACCCCTTACCCTGCTCTATACCGAATCTCAAGAAATTCATTGGTTCCCCAAGGTGAGCACTTTAGGTTGTTGAAATACTGCTCATGTCTCTCCAGGGAAGGGATAATGGGATGCTATATTGTCTAGGCCCTAAGAGAAGACAGAAACTATCCACTTAAAATTGGGTTAGGATCTGGCTCTTGTAGCATGAAGGCCTGGTTGGTTTCTGTCCTCCCACCAGGTCCCACAATCATTAGGTCCCAAAGAAAATGACACAGAGGTCTCCAGAAGATTACAAACTGATTGGCCCATTAGCTCAGGCTAAGTATTAGTTCTTATAAGTTATATTAACCCATTATTCTTATCTATGGCTCAGTACCTTTCTCAGCGGGGCAGGTCACATCCTGCTTCTTCGGTGGTCTGGGCAGGACTGAGGAGGAATGGGCTTCCTCCTTGCCAGCATTGTCCTGGTCTCATCGCCCCACCTCTCTTTCCTGTCTGGTTGACCCGCCTATACTTCCTGCCTGGCCAATCAGCGTTTATTTAAAACATGACTGACAGAATACAGACAATTCTCCTGCACCAGGCTCTGGAAATGCCCACCCCAGAGGACTGTGTGGGGCCGGGGTAGGGCTTCCTGAAGGGCAGAATGGGATCACTTGCTGGTCCTAAGCTGGCAGCGATGGTTGGACGGCGTTTTCACTGTGACTGGTGATGGGATGACACAAAGTTTCCACCTAAGGTGAGGCCCGGGGAACTCAGGGTTTCTCACTGGTCTCCACACGGCAGGGAGAAAAGGAAGGGAAAGAGGTGGCTCAAAGCTGGGAGTCAAATCATCAACTGATAGAACGGAAATTAAAACTGAAAATAAGACACAAATCAAGCTTCTGATTTACTGAAATAATCCAGGAAAATCCTCAAATGTGAAAACCTGTGCACAAAATTCACTTTATATTTTTCTCTGAGTATGTGCATGCACGCACACACACACACAGGTGGATATTTACACACACAAATACGTGTGCACATGGGTGTTTGCATATGGAGCTGAATGTTGGGTCCCTTCCTCCATAGCGCACCTCCTCATTGCCTTGCGACAGGGTTTCTCTCGGAGTGTGGAAGCTCATGTAGATGTCATGGTCATCAAGCTCTCTCAGGACTGCCTGTCCCTGTTCCCCATTCTTCTGTGTGTCTATAAAGCATTAGCAACCAGCAGAAATTTTGGTTTTACCAAAAATCATAAAATAAAAGACACAAGGCACCCATCTAAAATACAAACTCCATATAAAGATAGAATACAGAATAAGTACATAAACATTATATGATAATACAAATGTATAATATTTAGCAATTTCAGAGAGAAAAGTTACAGAGTTTAGTTCAGATGAAGCGTTTTAAGCTGTATGCACAAAGAACAAAACCACATAGTGTTAAAGCACTCACAAGGCATTTCAAAGAGAACCAAACAAGGACTGAGAGACAGAGCTCAGATCCAGAACCCATGTGAAAATCAGAAAGGTGTGTAGGCACCTACAATCTAGCACTAGGAAGACAGAGACAGGGGTTCTCCAGGACATGACTGGATAGGGTACTTGAATCAGTGATCCCACAGTTCATATGAGAGACCCTGACTCCTTAGATAAAGTGGGTAATGATTGATGGAGACATTTGACCACACATGTGCATATAAGCACAAGCCCATATTCATGAATATGCAAATATATGGCATATATACACATATACACATACAAAACTATGGGCATAACAATAAGTCATCAGGAGTTCATTTACTACTCTGTCTATTTAGTAGAATAATAATGATAGATTCTCTTCTAGGGTCTATGACCCATCTAGTCACAGGTTCTTAGCCCAATAAGGGTGCTGGGTATGGGTTCATCTTATGGAGAGGTACTTAAATCAGAAATCCAGAAAGTGGCTGGTTACTCCATGATGTCCATACCACTATTGCATGGGTGTACATGTCTTGCCAGGCCAGTGTGCTGTGGGATAATGCTCTTGTACCCTGTAAAGATTTGTCACTTGTATTGGTTTAATAAAATGTTGATTGGCCAGTAGCCATGCAGGAAGTATAGGAGGAACGACCAGACCAGGAGAATTCTGGGAACAGGAAAGGCTCAGTCTGCAGTCGCCACCCAGATGCACCACCAAGATGAAAATGCTGCACTGAGAAAAAGTACCAAGACACGTGGCTAAACATAGATACAAATTATGGATTAATTTAAGTTGTAATAGCTCATTAGCAATAAGCCTGAGCAATAGGCCAAACAGTTCATAGTTAAAATAAGCCCTTGTGTGTTTTGTTGGGACTGAATGGCTGCAGATCCAGGCAGGGCAGAAACTTCCATCTACATCAGTGATTATTGTGGTTTGCATGAGCATGAAGTGCCACCCCTTAGCTGAGGAACTGTTTGCAATTGATAGCCAATAGGAGAGGAAAAGTCAGTTTTGTAAGAGTGTCACTCCTGATAAGTCCATTATGCTCCAGTAGAAGGCCACACACCCAATAATATATGGACAATGTAAACTGAACTTAAACAAAAAGAAGACACAAGGTTAGGTGAGTAGGGAAGGGGGTGGATATGGGAGGATTTGGGGAGGTTGGCCCAAAACAATCAAAATACATGGTGTGGAATTCTCAAAGAACTAATAAAATATGTCTAAAGAAATAAAATGAAATGGCTGAACAAACAGAACCTATCAAAGAAACCAAGAGATGAGAAGCAGGGCACCGGGGATGTGCCTATCAAGAGGAATTGTCTCCAGGAACTGAGAAGACACCAGGCGCATCAGGAGGGGCAGCTGGCTCAGTTGCCTGTTCTGCCTCTTGGTGGGAGGAGTACGTGAATATTCGTGTTACAGCTGATCTTTTAATTATTCGTTCATTTTGTCATCTACTTTCTTGTGGGTGTGCTGCGGTTCATAGAGCCAAAGACTTTCTAATAATACAGTAACACAAGTTCTGAAGGAAGCAATGAGGAAGCACGACACAGAGAGCTGAATGAATGCTGTGGATGGCTGAGGAGCTCTCTCCAAAACGTAGGAGATTGGAGGGCAAGGAGGAGGTACCCCTGACGCAGTACCCTGGATAAAGAAGTTGGACTACGGGAAGAGATGATTGACTCCTAGATTCACAGGACTTGGTGGACTGCTGACAACCCCACAAACCTCTACCCTAGTTACTTATCTCCTGGCTGAAAGGCAAGGGGAACGAGTGAAGGAAGTGTTGATTCAGGTACAGTGTGAGCGTGCCTTCCGTCAAGGCAGCAGGGGCTTGAGGCAGTGGCTCCCACAGATCTGCAGTCTGGAGGGGACGAGTGCTGATGCTCAACTTCCTGTCTCCCTGGTCAGTCAAGCGTGCCAGCCCTTAGAGTGGGGCCCCGCACACTCAGAGTGGATCTTTGCACCTCAGTTAGCCATACCTAGACCATCCCTCATGGACGTGCCCAGAGATGTGCTGCCATGGTGATTCTAGATCCTTTCAGGTTGACAATCACCTCAGCATCACAATCTCAGCATAGACACCAGGGGATTCGACTCCAGGGTTGGGGTTACCATAGATACCAGGGAATTCTATACCAGGGTTATGGTCACCATAGACACCATGGGATTCTACACCAGGCTTATAATCAGTATAGACACCAGAGGATTCTACACCAAAGTTATAATCAGCACCAGGGCTATGATCAGCATAGACACAGGGGATTCTACACCAGGGTTATGATCAGCATAGACACCAGAGGATTCTACACCAAAGTTATGATCAGCATAGACATCAGGGTATTCTATACTATACGATCACTGTAGATACCAGGGGATTTACACCAGGGCTACGATCACTGTAAATACCAGGGTGTTCTACACCAGGGTTATGATCAGCATAGACACCAAGGGATTCTAAACCAGGGTTATGACCAACATAGACCCCAGAGACTTCTGCACCAGGGTTATGATCAGCATAGACACCAAGGGATTCTAAACCAGCGTTATGACCAACATAGACCCCAGAGACTTCTGCACCAGGGTTACGGTCACCGTAAACACCAGGGGGTTCTACACCAGGATTAAGAACAGTGAAGAATTTATGCTTGGCAACAGCCATTTATGTCCCTGCATAATGAAAATAAAGCAAAACAGTTATGTAAAAAACACCAACCAAACATAGCAATTCATGGCTCTTGTTAAAGGACAGTGAGGAAGATGTGTTTTCCTATCTCCTGTTATTGGATAAATTATCCTGATGAAAGAAACTTAAAGAAGAAACGGTTTGTTTAGGTTCATTGTTTGAGGGTACATCCCATCACGGCAGGGACAGGATGGCAGAAGGAGCATGAGGCAGCTGGTCACATTGCATCTGCCGTCAGAAACCAGAGAGAGAGAAATGTTGGTTCTTGGCTGTTTCTCTTCATTGTAATGTCCAGGCCCTCACCCCTGAAAATGGTGCCACCAGCTGTGGGTCTTCCCACCTCAATAACGCAGTCGGGGCAGTCTCTCAGAGATACACCCACAGGCTCATCCCTGGGCGATCCTGGATCTCCGGGCTGGTTTGGAACCTGCACTGTGAGCTGCAGTATGTAAGGGCCAGGAACAGAGGAGGGACACTGGGTGGAACATGACCAAGAGGAAAATTCAGGCCAGTTTAGAGCTGAGGCTAAACCAATCTAACGGAATTCTTATTGCAGATGTGGGTAACCTGTCCCCACATGGGAGAAGGTGGAGCCTGATCAGACCTGGTGGTGCAGCAACTGTCAATGGCAGGGGTCTTCCTAAAACTGGGCTTTACCAGGTGGTACACTGATGGGACAAACGTGTCAAGCCAGACTCAAGTCTATGAAGCAGAGACTCGATCAGGTAGACCATGTGGGGACACCGCCATGTCTTATGCTGGACAGAACAGTACTGCCAGCCGCATTCAATACATGCATGAATCCTAGCTCCTTTCTTCCTTCACTCTTCAACCCATGGACTAATGTCACCTACAGTGTGCTGTCTTCCAACATTGGTTAACAATTGACAACCCCCCACGGACAGTCCCACTGGATAAACTGAGACAGACAATTCCTCATTAAGACCGTCTTCTTGGGGACTTTTAGGTGTCAAACTGACAGTTAAAATTGACCAGCACATACATAGCTGGAGAGAGCAGGGGCTGGGAGGCTTGGGTATCTTTGATACTGATAAAAAAATTATAGGTAACTTTTTTTCTGTTTCATATGTCTCTGAATTTCTCGTTTTTTATGATGAAAGCTTTCCTTGAAAGTAAAATATTATTTAAAAGCAGTATATGTCCGGGCATGGTTGCCCACACCTATAATCCCAGCACTGGAGAAACCAAGACAGGAAGATTATTAGAACTTAGAGACTAAGAGAGTTCTTGTCTCAAAGTGAGCAAACAGTTATGTCCTAGGTACATGACTGCTGTTTGACACATAGTTGTATGTGTGTGTGTTTTTTAAATGATTTCTCAGCAAAAAGGCAGGGTGAAGGCTATCCTGAAGATACCAGAGTGAACTTAGCAAGACATTTGCTCTGCTCCCGTGATCTGAAGGACCCGTTGGATGCTCCTTTACAGGAGCATTGCAGATGAAGGTGAACTTCTTTTGTTCTTGCTTTGTTTTTCCAAAGTGGAAGGAAATCAGTATAAAGCAGGCTTTGCAAATCTGTGAGCGACCTGCCATTCACAGGGAGCTTCCACAGAGCTGGGAGAATGCAGCTGGAGCCATCAGATAGCCTGGGACACCACGCTGGAGGCAATGCAGTTAGCTGGAGCCATCAGATAGCCTGGGACGCCACGCTGGAGGCAATGCAGTTTTCCACAGAAGCATATTTTTTCCTACAAATGGAAGGCTCATTGGTATCATCTTGACATGCAGGGGAGGTGAACACGAATCAATAGAAATATATGTAAGTCGGAATTCAGGGTGCAAGATAACAATGATCGCCTTAAGACCATCCCTTGTGGTCCCTGGCTGTTCTGCCAAGTCACGGGGCTGTGCTTGCTTTCCTCGGGGGTTGCAGGGAGCAGACACAGGGCACAGGCCACCCTGAGGATTGTTATCCCACGCTGGGTACATTTCTATTCAAAGCAGGCTTATCAGCAGCAGCAGCCACTGCAGGCTTGTGCTCATACTTGTTAGATTTCATGGGCAGTCATGGATCCTGCTCCCCGTGTGCTCATTTTACAAGCCAAAACCTGTCCTGATGCTCTATTCACAACTGCTGGCGCAGGACCGGCAGGAAGCCCCAGCCCGCTGGGGTATTTTCACTGCCTGCCGGATGACCTGGCATGGTGTTCACATTTAGTCTGCTGTTAGCAACTGTGCATTGACTGTGTGGCTGGTCAGACGGAACTGGCCCTGCTTGGCACCTGTTTGTTCATTTGGGAACAAAGGTGATTTTCAGGCAAGAATGGAACAGAGAGCTACTGTCCTCGAGGGTTTGCATTCGTTCAGTAAAATCTTTAAATATTAGAAAGTTTAAAACATGTCTACTCATTAAATTAAATCAAAAGATAAGGCTAGGGATTTCATATGCAATACTCCTGACTGCTATAATGAAATAAACACTTAATGCCCATTTGCCTACCTACCCATATAATATCTACCCACCTGTCTATACATATACACATCCATCCATCCATCAATCATCCATCCATTCATACATTCATCCATCCATCCATCCATCATCATTCATCCATCTATCCACCCATCCATCCATCGTCCATCCATCCATCCATCATCCATCATCCATCCATCCATCCATCCATCCATCATACATCAATCCTTCCATCCATCCATCCATCCATCATCCATCCATCATCCATCCATCCATCATCCATCCATCCATCATCCATCTATCCATCCATCCATCCATCATCCATTCATCCATCCATCACCCATCTATCCATCCATTCATCCATCCATACATACATACATAATACATTCATCTACCCATCTGTCCACCCACAACACATGTATTCTTGTTCATTGGATGCCAATCTCTGAACCAGGAATAGTGGTAGGTACACAAGAAGGTTTTTAAGGTTAGCTTTCTCTCTCTCTCTCTCTCTCTCTCTCTCTCTCTCTCTCTCTCTCTCTCTCTGTCTGTCTGTCTCTCTCACAGGGCTCCACAGTGAAAAGTTTGCATTGAATTTCAGAGGCGAGACATGGCTATCTGAGCACTTTTGGAATTGTAAGTTTGGGAACTCTGGAGATAGACTTACTCCACTCTGCGATATGTGATGGACATGAGTCTTTGGGGGCAAAGAGGGGACATTACAGTTTATATCAGGACAAAATGTTACAGGCTTGATTGACAGTATGCATCCATTCATCCTTCCAAAAGATGGATGTCTTTGATACAAAGGTACAAAAGACTTTGCCTTCTGTCCGTTCTAGATAAGTATCTATTTCAAATGTCTCTCTCCATGTTTGCTGGGATGGATGGCCCATGAGGGCAGGGATGTCTGTCTCTCTTTTCTCCCTGATGTGTCCCTAGATAGGAACAATAATGTTTAATATGGAGTTAGGTTTCAGTAAGCCTTTGTTGAATGAATGAAGGAATGAATGAATGAACGAGTGAATGGATGAGTGAACAAATGAATGAAATATGCTAAGAGAGGTGAGCTAATGTGGAGCCCTTCAGCTACGGGCAGTTTTGACCCAGGTTAGTGGGCCTTTATTTTTTAGTGTGAAGGCTTATTTTAAGCTGAGCACCCCCCACCTTTAATGGTTCACAGAGACAAGCCGACACAGCTTCCCTTATCTGAGCAGGCAGCTCCGCACCCGAGGACTGAGGCTGCTACCTCCTTGGGGGTAGACATATTCCCAGAAGGAGGGCTGTAAATTACATGGATGCCAGTTTCCTTCTCAGGGTGCTGGCAAGGTCCTGAAGGAGACAGAGAAGCCACTTGGGCCTCTGCAGGCGTTGTCACTGAGTCCCTTATCTCTGGCTCATTCTGCCCAACACCCACTTATCTTCCTAGGGACTCATTTCCCCCTGTAAATGCCTCCACCTGTTAAGATCTCCTGGGGCCCAGCCTTCCCCGGCCCACCCCTGACGTTCACACTCACGACTGGCGCCTCTAAAAACAAGGTTAACACGAGAAAGCAAACCCATGTGTCAGATCAGAGTGGTGTACATGTGTGGACATGTACACGTGTCTGTGCACTCACCTACGTGTGTACTACTGGAGGTCAGGAGTCATGGCTGGGTGCCCCCCTCAGTTGTTCTTTGCATCACTTTCTGAGTCAGGGTCTCGCAGGGAACCTGCAGTTCAGCCAGACAGTTGGCCATAAGTCCCGGAACCTGTCTGTCCCGTCAGCCCCTCGCCTCCTCCCACACTCACTTCCTGTCCCGTCAGCCCCCTCACCTCCTCCCACACTCACTTCCTGTCCCATCAGCCCCCTCACCTCCTCCCACACTCACTTCCTGTCCCATCAGCCCCCTCACCTCCTCCCACACTCACTTCCTGTCCCATCAGCCCCTTCACCTCCTCCCACACTCACTTCCTATCCCAGTTACCACCCTGAAAATCTTCATCCTGGAGAAACTTCACCCATAAGAAGCCCTGTGCCTGTTCAGTTGGCAGCCGCATTGTCCCACCATGGCAGAGGCAGCCACTCTTCTGGATTCCTTCCTCCCAGTAAGACTCTCGAATGAGGTTTGGGTGATGACATTCTTTCACTGGAGTGGAGTGTGGTAGAGAAGTAACAACTGTAGGAGCAGGAGCAAATCTGCTACCTTTCTGTGGGGTGGGGAGAACCCTTAGCAGAGAGGAGCAGAGAAGTCAAGGACATTTCTGCAGGGAAGCTCCCTTAGAAGAGTGTAGCAGATCCAAGCAGTCATGGTGCATGCCATTAACCCCAGCACTCAGGAGGCAGACGCAGGCAGATCTCTGTGATTTTGAGGCCTGCTTGGTCTACAAGAGCTAGTTCCAGGACAGGCTCCAAAGCCACAGAGAAACCCTGTCTCGAAAAAACAAAACAAAACAGAAAAGAGTACAGCAGAGCTGAGCTGTACCAGCAACTCTGGGAGGAGCAGCCCTGCCACCTTCCTTCCTTCCTTCCTTCCTTCCTTCCTTCCTTCCTTCCTTCCTTCCTTCCT
>PVIU01013668.1:0-54978 GCA_004026605.1 Ondatra zibethicus | reverse complement strand
ACACCTTCCTAGGCCTGGATGGAGGCGAGAGGGCCTTGGGCTTCCCACAGGGCAGGGTAACCTGCCCTCTCTTAGGACTGGAGGGGAAAAGGGGAGGGGGAGTGGGGGAGCGGGAGGGAAATGGGAGGAGCGGAGGAGGTGGAAATTTTGAATGGTACTATTTATAATGCAATAATAAAAAAATTAAATGTGAAAAAAAGAATTTCTAATTTGTGTAAAAACATAAAAAAAAGAAAACTTATATACTAAGCAGAGAAAACAAAATTTTCAGAAATATTCCAAATAAAACTGGAATGAATTTTGTTTATGATGACTGAATTATGTTATGAACAAAAAGAAGACCTTTTGTTCTTTTCTGCCATTGTGCAAACTTCCATAGAAAAGTTTAAGAATTACTGCTCAAAACAAGGAAATGGGCCCTTTTAAGGGATAAATCCTACTCAGTTTCACTAAGTATAGCCTTGTATGGGTTGTTAGCAACATCTACAATATATTTGCTTTGTATGAACAAATATTACAACACATAACAACACATCCCACCAATATTACCATCTTGTAAAATTATTATAATTATCTAATTCATATTTATATATAGTTTATATCTAAGGTGTCATGTGAAACTCTTTAGTCTGAACATAACTTTTTTGACAGAAAAATGGAGAAGTACCCATTTTTCATCTCAAAAGGATGTTTCTACAAGATGTTGAAGTAACCATATTTAGCAAAAGTAAAACAAAATTGGTCACTAGATCTTCTGCACTTACACAAGTACAGTGTTAAGTAATTTGAAGTGGTTTTATTTATTTAACACCATTTCTTCAAAGAGAAATCATTTTGTAAGTTCCTCAGTAGTAAAGAAATTATTATGAGCACTGTAAATATCAAGTTCTGAGCCTTAATGGGAGATCTGTAGTCAGAATGATAAACACTTTTTCAAAAAACCACACTATAGGAAAAAAGAGTTAGAGAAAGATAATAGTTTATTGGATGTTTCAGTTTATGTCTAAGGAAATTTAAAAAGTTAATATAGCATGGTAGTATTGGAGGGATACTTTGGCGTATATTGGAATACATGTTCACACAAAACAGGTTGGATTTCAAAATACAATAACAAAGATAATTTAGTAATAATAAAACATCTAGAAATTATTTCCACCAGACTTCAAAATTTATCAAGTGTATTTTTTAAGCTTCAGATATCCTCAAACTAGATCAAAAAGTTTATAAGTTTCTAAAGAATACAGTAGCCAAATTCAAATACCTAAGTATCTTCTTAAATGAGGGTCTGATAAATGTAATCTCTTAAAATTCAAGGCAACACTATGGTAAAAAGCATACGTGTTTCTGCTACTTGTACAATATGATTGTGGGTTTTGTTACTCTCCAAACTCTTGATTGGTCTCAGGGGTAAGCTTAACTAATAGAGTAGGACAGAAATATTGCTTTGAGATCCTAGGAGTCAGGTTGAGAGAAACTTACAACTTCTTTCCCAGTCTTTCCATCAGCTGTAAAACCACCATGCTACATGAAACTCACTCAAGTCACATGGGCACAACATCAATCATGTGGAGAGAAAAAGTTCAATGAATACCAAGGTATCAGACATGTAAATTAAGAAACCTTCTTGGAAATGAATCATCTAGCCCAGCTGTTCTAGCTTCTGTTTTGTTGCCAGAGACTAACTATACATAGACTCTGACACAAAAGTCATCAAGAAACTCAAATCATTGACAGTGGTCACTAAAATAGAGATACTTTGTTAGGCAATGGGTATACTGTTAGTAAAAAGAGCAAAAATTAGGTTGTCTAGAGCATTTTTAATTCCATTCCCTCCACACAGGAAAACACTCACATTTTCATTATGCATAAAGAAAATTTTTATTGGAAATATTGAGCATGAATTTCCAGGTAGCTTTAGAAAATGTGGTGTAGAATAATTATAAGGAACTTGAGGGTTACAGTCTGTTTTCAGTTCTGGCTGTCCCTAAAGGTAGTCTAACAACATTTTTCAGGAAAAATAAATACTTTCAGGACATAGATTTGGCATCAGTACAGATATTTTGTTGTGTCTCTAGAGGAAAATAAAAATCTCAACTTCTTTCCGTTATAGTGTAATCCATTAGTCATCCACAAGGTTCTAGAAATTTACATACATATTTGCTGACAAAGCGATGACAGTTCGGTTGTTGCTAAATTGTGTTCACATTATAATTCTGAGAGAAGATTAATCTTAACTGAATAACCATACACTGTGAGATTATAAACACATTCTTAACAAAGTAGTCAAAAAACTACTGCTCCCACATAACAAGCTTATGCAGCTGAAGCTGCCTGGAATAATGCACAAAATATAAAAAGAAAGAGAATACACACCAAGAATGGGTAAATCCTATACTTTCCTCTTTTCTGTTTATTTTCTTTCTCTGAAGGTAAATTCAGCTTTTTATTTAAGAAATACACCTTTACAATGTTAATACATTTCTCAACAGATGAAATGGAAAGCATTTAATATTTTTCCAAGAACTATTAATATTGCATTGCAATTTATATCGCTATTTTAATAAAAATATTAAAACATATACAGAATTGGATGAAATGAGCTTTTTAGAATGAAGAGGTACTCAGTTTAGTTAGTGTCTTAGTTAGGATTTCTATCGCTATAAAGGAACATCATGACCGCGGCAGCTCTTACAGAGGAAAATGTTTAATTGAGGTAGCTCACAGTTTCAGAGGTTCAGCCCATTATCATTATGGTGGGTATCATGGTGGTATGCAGGCAGATTTGGTGCTGGTTACATCTTGATCAGAAGACAACAAGAAGTGGGCTGAACCACTGGAAGTGAATTGGGCATGTATGAGACCTCAAAGCTCACCCCCACAGTGACATATTCTTCTAACAAGGCCATACATACTCCAACAGAGCCATAGCTCCTAGTAGCATCACTCTCTATGAGCTTACAAGGGTAATTACAATCAAACTATCACAGTAGGGAAGGCAGCCGGATAAGCAGAATTTCAATGTAATGTGAGAACACCAAAAACTGAAGTGGAAAATAGGAGAGTGGCTGTTCTGTGAGAGAGTCTCATACATTAAAGGTGTCTACCCAACACCTTTACATAGATCGCTAATCTCAACTCTAGATTCATTAGAAATAATTAAAAGTTGCCAAAGGTAAAATCTTTTAAACCCACTATTTTTTTCCATACATTGTTTTGTTTTATTTTTTCCATTCAAGAACATAATTAAAGATAAAAAAAATTTTTTTTTCCTTTCTTCCCCTTCTCCCGGTCCCCTCCCACTACCCCCCACCCCTCCTCCCTCCCCCTTCTTCCTTGACTTCCAACAGGGCAGGGCACCATGCCCTCTTTTAAACCCACTATTTACTTCAATATGGCAAATGTTAAAATTGGGCTGCTAGTGAGTGATAGGTGGCTCAATGGGTAAGGTGTTTTGCCACACAATTAGTAGAACTTGAGCTCTGATCCCTAGCATCCACATAAACACCATGCATGATAGCACCTACCTGTAACCCTTGTGTTGGTTTGGGGAGTTGGGGACACATACAGTCATATACTTTGAAGTTTATTGGCCTGCCATTCTAACCTAACCTGCAAGACCTAGGTTCAGTGAAAGACACTGTCTTAAAAAGTAATGTGGAGAGTAATAAAGAAAGATACCTGAAGTTGACCTTTAGCTATTACACATGCATGGATAACTAAGTAAGTACACTAAGTATATCTGCATGCACACATGCACAGACACACAGTGCCCCAGAGGGCAAAATCTATTTATTACACATTTGAGTCAGTTTAGCTTATCAAAATTATTAAAATTATTCAACTCTTTCTAAAGTTTACAGAGAATAAGCAAACCAAGGGAGATCAACTAATTATTCTAAAACCATGAAGAGAGAATTATTGATATGAAAAGGAATACATGATTATTTCATTCAACTTTGTCATAATCTGGTGTTTGCATGATGTGTATATGATGAAAACAAAAATATTTATTATGATGATTGCGATGATGATGATAATGATTACTGCAATGCTGAGGGTGAAGGTTGAGCCTCGCATATGCTAGACAATTTTTTTAACCACTGAGCTATATCCCCACCCCTATGTATTTGAGATAGAGTCTCACTATCTAAATCAAGGTGTCCCTGAAATCTAAATAGTCCAAACTTGTCCTGAAAGAATGATGTTCCTACCTCTGCCTCCTGAGTGCTTGAATTATAACCATGAACTTCTTTAGTAGCACCAGATATCTGCAAATCACGCCTGACATGTCTGAGTCATGTCTTGAAGAAGTCTATTTATAAGGGAGCAAAAAATTTCCAGTGATTACTTCATGCCTATGCTTTTAAAGTATAAAGGATATTTAAGAAATTATCCAAATGATGCAAATATGTTCTTCTACCTCAACTGTGAGGACATTTATGGGTGTTAGACACTTCCTTCAGATTTCTAGATGTGTAGCTAAAGTATAAGATAAAGTCATGTCATGTACGGTCATTTGTATTTATATAAAATTATATATACCACTCAAGGTATAAGGGAGAATATATGTGTTTACCCTAGTTCAAGATGTAGAATTATATATAGTGAAAAATTATTACTCTGTGTTTTCCAGTATCAGACATTGAGAAGCACCCATTAATCATTGAGTGTTGTGGATTAGAAGACAGAACTACTAATATATACTGCCTAATTGATTCTATTGCTATGAAATATAGACAAGATAAACTTTGGGGGAAGAATGTCTTCCCTCATTGGACACATATTCATTAAAAAAATTTCCAGTAGTAGAAAGTTCTTAGCTTTTAACTTATTTTTGACTCTTGTTTACTCTCCCTATATAAATGATTTTTGACAATATGTTATATATCTCTCTGATCATTTAACTATACACTCTTACAGGAAACTTTGCTTTATTGCTTTGTGCTTGATAGCCACTTTTTAGGTATCCCTACAGTTTCCAGATTAGCTTACCACTTGGAAAGGAAATTGAGCTTTGGTTTCAAAGGTGAAAAGCCAAAATGCTGTTCATTCAATGATATTTGTCTTCTCACTAAATCAAATCATAGTGGATACTCACATAATTTCCACAAGGATGGTTACTCCCTTTCCATCCAAAATCTATTGAAAAAAAAATAGAGAGAACAAAGTTATGCTTCCAGTATGATGGAACTGAAACAACATGTTTAACATTAATAGGCACTATGGGTAAATTATAAGTTGCCAATTTGGTCTTATTGCTTACAAACTGCTTTATAGCTTGGAAAAGTTTGTAATTATTCACAGCCCATTTTTGTCATGTAAACAATGAGCTATAGAGATTTCTCCAAAAAGGTACACAAACAGCCAATTAATACATTAAAAGATGTGTAATATAATTAACAATCAACAAAGCATATCAAAACTATATCAACACACGTTTGGGTGATAATTGTCACCAAATATGCTCTGATATAGTTTATGAATATGGTACTAACCTGGGACTAAGTCTAATGTATATTTAAATTTTGCATATTTTTATAAGACACTTCATTTCCATTAACAGAAGAGTTTTGGCCCACTGAGGGCCTATATCAGACTGTTTAATTTTTTTATTAGTTGCAGATGTGTTTATAGTATACCCTTTGCTATTATAGTGATTTTCCATTTATAGCCAAGATGTTTAATTACATTTAACTTGCTGAGATGTCAACCATAGTATCTTGAGGCTTACTTTGATGATGAATTAGCACTACATAAAAAGTGTGAGTATGGTTTGGGATGATGTTATAGACCAGAGAAGGAATCATTTTACAAACCCCCGTTTTAAAACCTGCTTTTCTCAATTATGGGAAAATAAAAGCATTCAAGAAGGAAAGAGACTCATGCTAAATAAGAGCATCAAAGAAGGGGAAGGTTGAATTTTAATAACACTTCATATTTACACAGTGTTTTTCTCCAAGGAACTCAAAGACTTTTCAGGCACCATTTAATTAATTCCATTAATAGTTCAGTAAAGTAGGGTGAGTACAAAATAACATTAACCATGGACATATACAGTGATTAAAGTCTTTTATAATACCCACAGGCAGTTTAGCTGAACATACATAAGAGAGATCAACTGCTTCACTAGAAAATCACTAATTATTAACCTGATCCTTATGTGTTAGCTCAGACTTATTATTAACCTGCTATTATATGTGTTTGAGTGTATTACAAAGATTATTTATTCAATTCTCCCTGTGTCTACTTTCCTTTTCAATCAAGTAGTTTATTAGCCTAAAAGCACCTGTTCTCTTAAGTGTTTATTTTGTTTATATAAATAAACAAACACTTGTAAATTTTCCACACTGGTTCTGAATGCAACTAGTTTTTTGTTCCCCATATTTAGTCCTGAGCATTCAGCTTTTACAGCCTTCTGATGTCAAAAGAACTCTTGAAATGAAAGACAAATGACAGCAAGTGATGCGCTAATAGCGGTCTAGAAAGGTATAGTTTGCAGAACAGGAGATCCCTGTAATATACAAAATTAGCTGAGTGAGAGTTAAGTTTTCATTTGCCAGGGGCAAGACTGTGTTTACATTTTTCCATGAGGCTCTGGTCTCTGCTTAACACTCTGACTTTCATTATGTCTGAATATGCCAATAAATAATTCTATCAGTATTGTCCAGCTGTCTTTTTCAAGGAGATTATTTTAGTGTATGTAATCTACTCTGCATAGTGTTTCAACCCTACTCAATGGTCTTAATTCTAAACAGAATAAAAGAATGAAATTTTTCTTACTCCGCAGAAATTTCAACACATATTATATTATAACCCCACTCTATATCATCCTATTAGTAAGAAAACAAACCAAGACAAAGTAAAATGCTTCATTTTCTTCCCCTTTTTTTTCAAAATGTCACTTCACATTTTTCCTCTTTCTCTCCATCTAAGAGGGAGAGGAGTAGTCGTTTCAAATTTAAATTGTCTACCTGTGTTCTTGTTTATATCATTCTCATATGTTTTGATAGTAATAAATCATCCTTTTCTGCAGCTACACTTTCAAGATAGGTTTCTCAATAATTATACTAAATTATTTCCCTTACCAAATAGATGAAAATGTGTAGATGACAATGGTGTTTTGGATGAGCGTAACCTGATAGGCACATGTATTTGAACCCTTGGTCCCAAGTTGTTAGTGCTTTGGAGGAGTTGCCTTGCTAGAGGAACTATGTCACTGAAGATAAGGTTTCAGAGCTTAGAGCCTCACCACCATATGCTTAATTTGCTTTCTCTGATTTGTGGTTGAAGTTTAAGGGTGTGAGCTCTTAGCATTGAATTTTGCTGCCGTGTCCATTGCTTGCTGACTTTACGGACCCTTATCATTCTGAAACCAAAAAATGCAACTAATCCCTTATTTCTATAAACTACCTTGGTCATGGAATTTTATTCCAGCAATAGAAAAAGTTAATGGATATGACATTGGCAGTATAGCAGAATAAGAGGAAACACAAATTTTTCCACTGATAATAGCAGATTATATATATATATATAATCTTGCCAACTTCTCTTAATAGTCTACATGTTTTGCAAGATACTAACATGTAATTATCTGTCCTTTGTTTCTTGTCATCATTCCTGTACTGGAAACATTGTACATGGAACATCTGTTTAATTTTGTCACATTCATTCCTTATGCAACTGAGATATAGCTTCACTTCTACTATGCTATTGAAACTCATAGCTCACTAACATTTTAATTGTGCAATTCTATAACTTTTTATAACGCTTTTTACTCTTTAGAATTTTCACACACTTTTTTGCATCATTGAGGTCCATTACAAACAATAAACATTTGTTTTTAATTAATTCTTCCTTTTTCCAACTCCCTTGCTGTATGTCTTAGTTGTAAATATAACTATCAGAGTCTCTTTCTGATATGGCTTCCTGTACATCTAATATTCTGATTTTGTGTGAGGGATTCCCAAGAGATTAATTTCTGTCTCACATTATTGAATGTGAATGGAATAAGCAGCCCTTACATGCTTAGGGACCTATAGTACTACAGACTGATGTAAAAAGGATAAATAAATTATGCATTCTTGGATAAAACCTGGAAAAGTTCTATAACTGAAAAATGATCAATATAAGACCAGATAACACAAAAACCCACTGGATGCTAAATGTCTTGAAAGGCCTTAAGAATTTCTAGTTAGACTGGGTAATGTAGGTCTTTCTTCAGATCGAGTTTGTAAACATACACTCTGACACAATGGTTGAAACACATAGTAAGCAGAGTCGTATGACCTAATCAAACAATCCAAACAAGCCTCTATAAGCTGGATCTAAATAAATGAGCATATATGAATTACATGGGAAAGAATTAAAAATAATCGTAGAGATAATTCTACCCTCCAAATATCACTTTCTGTTTCCTGCTTTCTCCCTGTCTCTTTCTCTCTCTCCCTCCCTCTCATACACACACACACACACACACACACACACACGCACACGCACACACACACACACACGCACACACACTAATAGAACTTTTTGCTATAACCAAAATATCTCAGAATGGCATATAACAAGCTTTCTTCACAACATTGAATTACCATCCAGAGTCTTTTTAAAAATACATCTGGAACATATCCCAGGTTTTATCATGTGCTATGTCCTAAGACAACTATTTACACATTTAAGAAGACTCAAATTAAACTAAGTAGCTTTTCCTTCCATTGTGGAATAAAACTAGAAATTGAAATATTTGAAGAAAAGATAAAATTCATATGGGGAAATGAAAGAATGTCTTTGGACAACAAATGGGTTAAACAAGGAATCAAACATTAAAGAGAGCAGATAATATCTTGAGACAAAAAAGAGATGAATATATAACATTAAAAACCTACGAGATACAGCAAATATAATACTAAGCGTTTTAGTTTTGTGTTAAATAAGAAAGTCCAATAAAGACAAGTATTGCATGTTTTATGTCATATATAAAAATCAGGGGCTGGGGCACGTGAAAGACAACTGGGGACTATTAGGAAAACAGGAAAAGGGCAAGAAGGACTGACACAATTTAATAGAATGGGTTAATATGACTGAATACAATATGTGCATGTATTGAAATACAATGAAAGCCCCTCATGCAGTTAATACACTAACAAAAAGTTTATAGTTGTTAGTAACCCCTTTAAACAAGAGTCAATATTTCAAAGTAACAATCTATCTTTAACCTAGCTTTATACTTCTAAATAAGAAATCAAGCTTAAATGCCCAAATTTAGAAAAGGAGGAAGAAGAGGAGGAAGGGTAATAATAAAAACAGAGAATAAAAACAAAATAGAAAAATATCACTAAAACTAGGTACTACTTCATTATTAAGACATTGACAAAACTGTTTCAGAGGAAGGCGACATTATTGCTGTAGGTCAGATGTATAATTTGCCTAGAATGCAAAGCTTGCATCCCTGGATTAAATTCTGAGTATGGAGGAATAGACTCAAATAAATAAAATCAGAAATGAAAGCATAGAAATAACTGATGACACAATATTTTGTTACTTCTATGGTGTTAAAATCATATAGATAATGACTTGAATAATTTCAAGGTAATGGGTAAATTCCTAGAATCATAAATCAAGGAAACTAAATCACAAAGAAAGAGAAAGTTTGAACAAATAATAATGAATGTGACTACTAGATAAGCAATAAAAAGTTTCACAATCAAGAAGATTCCAGGCGCATATGGAATATATATACTGGATAATTCTACCTTGCATTTACAGAATTATTTGCAATTCTCAATATTTCTAGAACTTTTAAATTGAGGCACTTCCAAACACATTCTACTAGACCAACATTACCCAACTAGCAAAACCAGACAAAGGCATTACTAGAAAACGAAAGCTAATCAATATTCTTGAAGAATATAAATGCAGAACTCGTCAATAAAATACCAGCAACCTGAACTCAATTGCATGTTAAAAGGATTATGCACCATGACCAAGTTGGATTTACCCTGGAATGTACAGATGGTTCACCATATGAAAATCACATAAGCATCTTAATAGCTGTGGGTGAAGCTTTTGAAAAATCTCAACAACCTTTCATGATAAAAACATATGGAGCAAATTAGAAATGGAAAGAAATTACTTGAACAGAATAAAGGTCATATATGAAAACCTCATAGTGAAAATTATATACTGAATGTTGAAAAACTGTAAGCTTTTTCTATATGATGAACAAGATATGAAGTAAGGATTCTCAATTTGATATTTCTCTTAAACTGAGTTGATACATGAAGTCTTAACCAAAACAACCAAGCAAAAAAACAAATAAAAGATACCCAAGACCAGAAAAACCTGTACAAGTATCTTTACTCTCAGGTGACATGACCTTCTCAAGTAGAAGAAAATTTAAAATTTCAAAAAAAAAGTTGTATCAAATAAATTAAACAAAGCTTCAGGACATAGAATATATACAGAAAGGGCATTGTGCTTTTACAGATTAACAGTGAGTAATCTGCAAGGCAAACTAAGAATTCTAGTTTTAAAGAGTGTAAAAATAATAACATGTCTTAAAACACAGTTTGCTATGTAGGTAAAAGACATTTATACTGGACGTTATAAGATACTCTTGAAATAGAAAGGCACAACCATGGGATGAAGAGATAGCTCAGTGGTTAAGAGCACTGGCTACTCTTTCAGAGGACCCAGGTTTGAGTTTCAGTTCCCATTTGATATCTTACAACCATCTGTATCTCTAGTTCCAGGGGATCCAAAACTTTCTTTCGGCCTTCATAGGAACCATGCACAAACATGGTACATACATGTGATCAAAACACTCATGCACATTAAAAAAAAATAAAGGAAAGGTATCTCTAGTTCATCAGTTGGGAGACTTAATATTTTTTAAATGTCCATAGTAGGACTACACATCATTGAAATCTCTATCAAAATTTCAGTGACACATTCTGTAGAAATAGAAAAATACTGTGATGGTGAAACTTGGTTGTCAGCTTGACTGGATCTTGAATCAACAAAATTGCTACTTACCAGAAAATCCTGTGAGTGATTTTCTAAATCAAATGATGTGGAGCTGGAAGACCCACTTTGATATGTGTGGCACCATCCTGTGGCATCTTAGATAAAAGGAGGTGAAGGAAGAAAGCTTTGCTTTGCCTGCCTGCCTTCCTCTTGCTGGGAAATGCATTTTTTTTTTGTATAGGCTACTGCTGCTGCTGCAATCCTTTACTTGTACAGAACCCAACTTCTTCAGGCTCCAAAAATACACTATATGACTACTGGTTCTCCAGCAACCCTCCAGGCCTTCACTGCCAGATTACGACTGCTGAGACTCCTAGTCTCATAGACTGGACAGTTACCAAGTGCCTAGCCTCTCCAGCATGCAAACATTTTAAAACTACACAGAACATATGTAAGCCAATCTAATAAAACACACACACACACACACACACACACACACACACACACACACACACACACAGCACTCCACTTTGTCCTCCCAATCCAGTCCCCCTGCATCCACCTTTAACTATCTATTCTATTTCCTTTTACTAGGGAGATCTGTTTGTCCCCGGTCCCTTAATCTATACCTAACCATTGTGGTCCTATGGATTGTAGGTTAACTATTATTTACTTAACTTTTAACATCCTGATATAGGCAAATACATACCATATTTGTTGTTGTTGGTTGGGTTGTTTCACCCAGGATGAGTTTTTCTAGTTCCATTAATTTAAGTGCAAAGTTCATTATTCAATTCTTTTTAACATGTGAGTAATATTCCATTGTGTCAATGTATACCTAAAATCTATGGTTCTGTGGACTGTAGATTGGTTATCATTTATTTATAAGCTAAAATGTACATAAAGTGAAAACATACTATTTTTATCTTTCTGGGTCTGGGTTACCTCATTCATGATGACTTTTTTTCTAGTTCCTTTGATTTGTCTACAAACTTCATGATGTTTTTTTTTTTAAACTAAGTAATATTCCATTGTGTAAATGTATCACATTTTCTTTACCCACTCTTCTGCTGAGGAACATCTAGGTGTTTCAAATTTCTCATTATTATAAATGAATATATCATCAATGAACATAGTTGAGCAAGTGTTCTTGTGGTAACATGAAACATCCTTTGGGTATATGTCTAAGGGTGGTATAGCTGGATCTTGAAGTAGATTAATTCCCAACTTTGTGAGAAAATGCCATTTTGATTTCCAAAGTGGCTGTACAAGTTTGCACTTCCACCAGCAGTGGAAGTGGCGGAGTGTTCCCCTTTTTCCATATCCTCACCAGTATGAGCCATCATTTGTGTTATTGATCTTAGCCATTCTGGCAGGTATAGGATGAAAAAGTAGTTTTGATTTGCATTTTCCTGATGATCAACAATGTTCAACATTTACGTGTTTCTCAGCCATTTGAGTTTCCTCATTTGAAAATTCTCTCCTTAGATTTTTACCTCATTTTTAATTGGGTTGTTTTCTTGATATTTAGCTTTTTCAGTTTTATGTATATTTTGGATATTAACCCTCTAACAGATGTGTAGTTGGCAAAATTTTTCCCAATCTGTAGGCTGCCACTTTGAATGAATGATGGTGTCCTTTGCCTTACAGAAGCTTTTAAGTTTCATGAGGTACCATTTGTTAACTGATGATTTTAGTGCCTATAATAGGTTATGTTCAGAAAGTTTTTTCCTGTGCCAATGAGTTTAAGACTCTTCTCCACTGAGTTCAAAGCTACTCTCCACTTTCTCTTTTACCAGATTCAATGTATCTGGTTTTACTCTTCCCTCTGCCTTGTGTTGCATATTGTTCCAACATTGTTTAAACATTCTTTAGAATATTCTACATCAATCATTACTCAACAATTTCAAATCCAGCTCCATTATTTCTTGCAGGAAGAAGTGTTATAATAAATTCAAATTGATCTCTTTGCCTCCAGTTCTATGGCATTATCACTGCATAGCAAAATGAAACTGTGAATTGTATCATTTGTCTTTAGTTTAATACATCAGTAATTTTCTTTTTTTCCTTTTCATTATTTATTCTACTCTCACACAATACCAACCACAGTTTCCCTCTGCTCATTCCTCCTACTTCCCTCTTTTCACTTAGGTAGCACAGAAAAAAATAATTTCTTACCTTGATCAGAGGCTGCCACCTACTTCAGTTTTATTCTCTTCTTGCACTCAATATTCCAGTAATAGTCAACTGCTTGCTTGCTTGCTTGCTTGTGTTCATGTGGCAACTCATTCCCCCTTTCATTCCCAGCCCCCAGCTTACCATCAACTCCCAATGATACCTTTCACCATCAGTAGGTCACAGTCACAGAAAGAACTTATTCCACATTTTATCAATATTCTTACAGCATCTTTTGAATTTTTCTGTCCTAGCATGTTTGGCTTTTAATTTTAATTATTGGTCCATCTGTCTCCCTTTACTAGACTGTGACCTCTACAATTAAGGATGTTGGTTAATTCATTCCAAGCAGTAAGTACATTGTCTGAAGCTTAGTAACTTGGGATATATATATCCACAGACTTGTATATGAATAAATGCAGATATATGAATTGATGGTAATCACAGGTAATATTTCTGCTTTTCTTTGATAACTAAAAATGTCTGACAACATCTTTCACTGAATATGTCCCATCAAATTCTTTTACATTTTCAAAATTCAATTTTAGAAAGGATTGTATTTTTAGCTTTCAAGAAGTACAGTATGGCTGAAGATTTATCATTTTTGGTAGCGTCTCACCAGGCATTTGTGAAGGCCAGGGTTTCAACCCCAGTGTTGATTGTATAAATTGGGTATGGTGGCATACACTCATGATCATAGCACTCAACTTTTGCAAAGTAGGAAAGAAATTTTGAAGTTCAAGGTCATCTTTGGCTACATAGTTAACTGTCTAAAGAAATTAAGAAAAAAATCCATCATATTTAGATAGGAAGGAACCTTGGTGGTTTTATTAGTAAGGGTGATAATAACTAATATTTTAAAAGAAACAAAGCTCACAATATCTTAACATGGAAAAATATTTACTTATTGATAACATATGATCTGTTTGGGGGTATTCAAATAATTTTCCATGCAGCTCAAGGTTGTTCATAAAATCTTTCAAAGGTATACTGCCAGATAGTCTGAAAGAGGCAGAGACCAGCCATCTCTCTCATCAGAAATAAGAAGAGATCGGCTGAGCTATGTGGAAGAGTGTCACCTGAGCTTCCTGAAAGAGACATTTCTGTTCTGTTGAGCTTCCTGCAGGTTGTTCCACGTGATCCAGGTTTTGAGGTTTTGTGAGCTCTCACCCTTGCTAGAGTGAGCTTTGGTGATGCAGCTGTCTGTGAATCATTTCTGTTCCTGTAAATTACCCCTCACCCATATTCCTCTTAGTGATCCCAATACAACTCACTGGTTTAGAAAAACAGAGAGAGAGAGAGAGAGAGAGAGAGAGAGAGAGAGAGAGAGAGAGAGAGAGAGAGAGAGCGCTTCAGAATGCAGAGGAGCACAGAGATTTAGATGAATTTTGGTTGTAATGAGGCAATGTAGAATTTTCTCTGGGAATATCCCGAAGAGTGTTGTCTGGAACAGAGAGTCCTATAACAATCAAAACCTTGCTCTTTCTAGAGAGCAGTCTGTTTCATTACTGTACTACTTTTCACTGCCAAGTTTTTCCTTATGTTGAGCTGTAATTTCTTCTTGCAATGCAGAATCAATCTGTTCTTTTTCATTGTACTCCCTCCAATAGCTGAATATACTAACAGGGTCATGAACATCATATACTACATGTATATATGCATGTGTAATTGATATATAAATATATATACGTGTGTGTAAGTATACATATTCTTAAAGGAACCTTACAATATTATGTCTTTCATTTTCTGGATATATTCTAATAAAGAACGTCAGTGTAAGTCTTAAAATATGAGTCCCTATAACTATCGGAGATATATAACTCCTTTAGAGCATAAGGCAACTGACTTCCTATATTCCAGCCACGGTGTAAAATGAGATCATCCATCTGCAAGCACTTTTTACAGTAAAAAGCAGCACATTCATAGAAGATATCATTATCCTTATAAATGTAGCTTGAAATTGCATGAGCTTGCTCAGCAGCCACATCATACTGTTGGCTAGACCTTTAAACTTGTGGTTAGATAAACTCCCCAGCCCTTTTCACAGGACTTACTATGTGAAAGAGCCCATAATCATTAGTTCTGTGGTCAGTGATAAATAAATCATTCACTTTTTTTGTCATTCAGAAAAAGAGGACTAATCCTGTCTAGCTATCAGGGATAAATACCAGCTTGAAGTTCTTTGCAAGTTGTAGATCCCATCGACCAACATAAACCACTTTAACCAAATTGATGGGTTTTTTTTTAGTGTAAATTCCGTTAACTAAGCATATTTTCTTCTCTGCATCACACCAAATATTTGATTTTTATCCACTTGTGGCACTGGAGTAGAAACAGCTTTAAAACTTTTGATTTCTTCCTTGGTCGTTAATGGTTTTGTTTTCATTGACTTCTCTCTATGGTCAAGAACTGGGCACTTCTTTTTCTGAGGATTTTGCAAGCAGTGTGAACAACTTAAAGTGTACAAAAGTATAGAAACTGTAAAAAAATAGCAAGCTTGAGATTGTGGGATTAATACAATTAAGTAGAAATATGAAAAAATACACCTTTTCTGCCATGTTCTTCTTCCTCTCTAGGAACATTTTTGATCATTTACTTCTGAAGCCTGTTAATCAGGGCCCATCTGCTAAATGCAGGATTAGTGGACCATAATGAAAGGATCATGGTTTGTTTTTTTTTTAATTGCAGTCACTTTAATTGCTTAGTCTATTTGTACTTTTCCATGGGGAATTGTTGATGGCATTTTCAAATATTGAGCTTTTGAAAGAAAAACTTCCCAATTAATTAATTGTATTACTTCAATCAGGCAAAGACTACTTATTACACAATGTTTTATTAACTCCCTTTGGTCTTGGCAGACTAGAATTTCCAATTTTCTCTGTAGGAGAAAAAAGGACCAGTTTTCTTCCCCAAAACTGCTGGGTCTGGGTCTGATGTGTCTTGAGATAGTCACCAGAGGAAGACAGGGCCGTGTCTTGAGGTCTTTCCAAGCAGTTGGACTGGCTGCTTTTTACTCTCACATGCCCTACCTCCATTACTTTATGTGCCAGCTTCCGAGAGCTGCTTTCACAAAAGCTACAAGCTGAGTAGCCAAAAGTGATAACCAGATTGTATCCCAGTTCCTGATACTAGATATCTAAAATCATTCTCTTAGTAGTGTTGGTTTATTTTGAAGGTACCAAAGGAGGATGAAATTTGTTTTCTCCAACATTGGACAGTTTCTGGCCATCTTTAGTATATCTTCATCACTTAGTATTCTCTTTCTGTTATGTTTCTGCCTGTAAAGTCATCTTCTTCTCACAATTCATTGGATTCTAGGGTTCACTTTATTACAGCTGAACATCATTCAAACACTGAAAAGACCCTTTTTCAAAAAAGGTTTATGCTCACAGATATTATAAGTAAGCCCACAGCTTTCGAAGGGTGCTCAGTTCCATTCACTCAGAGTACAGTTAACAACAGGAGGAGACATAAAAACATGATTTCCAGAGTGAATATGGGCCCATTGGAGCCTGCATTCTTGAATTTCCATGGAATTTGGATTGGTGGAGAAACACACCACTCTTAAGAGGGGCATTTTCTGTACAATTGAGCTTTAACCTCAGGGCTGAACCTACGAGTCCTACTTTCTAAGTCCAGGAATAGAAATCCCTGTGTACATATGAAGAAACTTTCAAAACTGGGATTCATTTCAAGTACTGTTTCCTTCCCTCCCATTTCCTGGGGACATAAGGGATTTCTAATTTTAGCTATCTCCCTTGACAGAAATATTTCCTTAACACCTATAAAACTCTAAGATCCAATGTATTCCTACAATCTGTATTTATGGAGAAATATCAATTTATAACTAGGAAAAGTTGAATAAAAATCTTTTGTTATGCCACGATATTGAGGGGAGCACATGCTGAGCAATGTAATATTAGAGGTATAAGTACAAATCACAGAAGTGCTATCATAAGCCAATGTTCTATGAGCTACTCTCCTTAGTTAACCAGCTCTTCCTCCACAAAACACAAGAGGTAAGGGGGTATTTGTGGAAGTAATGGAAAATAGCTAGCCTTATTCTCTTGTTTGCTTATAAGTAGAATGCCAATAATTATAAATTGAGTTTCGGGATTCCTGCTAGATAGGAGTGATGCAACCAGGATTTCATTTAGTCCTAACATATTGCACAACTTGTGTAGTCTTTCTAGTACTCCATACATGGCAATGAAGATGCCATGTGTCCTCAGAGAGGCAAACATACAGTTCAGCTAATAGACAATTAAGAAGTATTGAATAATTAATATAGTTATTATGTACTAGTTGATAAAGGTGCAACATTCACATTATGACCCCTAGGTTGTTAGTATTGGTACAGTGATGTGGGATGATTTAATCCTTTTTCTGTGAAGAGTTGTGAAATGACTTCTCACACTCCCTTCCCTGCCCGAACACCATCTTTTATGTCACCAAACATGACCTTTGTAAAAGTACTGTAATTTGCATAAATTTAAATAGTAGTCCATACAATATATGATTTAAGCAACAATTTTTTAGATTGAAATCATACAACAAAGAATTATTGTGCTGTACTATGAAATGAACACTTTTCTGAACACTGGGGATAGAAGAAAGGCATTTTTTCTTGTGGCTGTTACTGTTTCTGCAGAGGAGAGTGTAAGTCAATTTATTTATTATTTTGCATTCATGTAATATTACAAATTGTTATTACATGTTTTAAGTGGAAAAAAGAAAGAATATCTGTATCTGTGGATGGGTCAAGAGTAAGGCATTTTTTTCTTGTGACTGTTACTGTCTCATCAGAGGAGAAAGTAAGTCAATTTATTTATTATTTTACATTGATGTAATATTACAAATTGTTATTAAGGTGAAAGTGATAATATATTATTAAGAACTGTTTTAAAAAGTTGCTATTGTATAAAATCACCTCTGCCAGATTTAGAGGGTGAAAATAATAATTCAGTAATTGACCTGATTTTGTGAGCATTTGGATGGTTCTTTTTCCGTGAATAAATTTGACTTTGGTCGCACAATATTGTCACTGAAAATCCTGGAGGTTTGATACTCACCTTACACAGATACTCTTTAAATGGCTTCTTTATTTATGTACAAAATATATTTTATTATTATCCACTCTTTTTAAGTGACGATCTATTTAACCAAAAGGTTTTCTGCTAAGACACCTGGTGATGCCATTTCAACATTTGTCTCAGTCTATTTGTTAAAGATAGTCACAAGCCCAGCATGGACTTAAAGGGAGGCAAAATTGCCCCTACCCTTCAAAAGAAGGAATTGCATGCATACAGTGGCCGATAACAACCTTGACAAAAAAAAATCCTTATGGGAAAGTTTGGAAGGCGATTATGATTATAAGTTACACAATCAAGTGAGAAATCTGAATTTTTCAAGAAAGGGCACTCTCAAAAGAACTTACGGTCCAACCGTGTTGTTTTTCATGTGAAAAAACGAGCCTCAAAAGAAAAAGTACAGCCATCCAATAAAGCCCCCCATCCACATGACACATACTAGCCCAAGTAGTTACTCTAAGCCAGTGCTTTTCATGTTACATTCTTTCCCCTCTCTTTTCCTAAGGGCCAGGGGGTAACAATGTATTTGGGGAGTTTTCTTCTTTCTTTCCACATTTTCAAAGTAACATTTGAATGGCATATAGCTTGTTTCTAAGGAACCTAATAGGCTTAATTTTGCCTGTAGAAGAAACAAAAATAGGTGCTGCACCATCTTGAGAAACCAAGGAAGACACTGGGCTGTGACTACGTTTTATTTTGAGTCGCTGCTTCCCAAATGGATTCATGTTGTGCCGTTTTATGTTTGCTTATTCTGTCTGTCAAGAGAATGACTTATTTGAAGTTGAATGCCTCATATATTCTGTAAATTACAAATAGCAACATTCTCCTCTATTGTTTTGACCTTTTCAACAATGTATAATTTTCAGCGTATGCCACTGTACATGTCTCTTGTTTACAGCCCCAGTGAACTGTGAAAAGGATGTAGAATGGCCATCAAATCAAAATATACAATTGTGAGAAGGTCAAAATAATGCATCATGAAACCAATTCTAAAACTGAGATTTAAAAATCAAGATAAACCTGTCTTATTACTGCCTCCTCCCTCCTATCATACCCATGGAGACTGGTCATGAGGGCACATGACCATAATCCCAGTTTTCAGAAGGCAGAGTCAGAAATACTGCAAATTAAGAAGGAGCCTATTCTACACAGCAAGTTCCAAGACATGCAACGTGGTCCCGTTTCAAAGATAGAAAGAATGGAGGGAGAAATTATGTACATGTTAATGATTATGTGGACGACATAAAAGAACAATATGATGAGCAAAAATTGCACTGGTTTTTAAATGCATTTTGAAAAAATTTTAATATGTTTGAGTAAACCCAAGATCCATCTCAAAATTAGCTGATATCCAATACCAAATGATCAGCTCTGAAAACACACTCATGTACAAATAACACTGAGTAGATGAAGAAGGTTATATTTGTATATTTAGGAATATATACACACATGTATAAACACTCAAAGAAAGTACATCATGGATTTGAAAGAGAAACTGGTGATGTATGTAGGATGGTTTCAATAAAGTAAAAAAGGAGAGATAGTGTAATAGTATTAATAATCTCAAAAAGTAAAAATATTTTTAAATGTATTGATATTACTATCTTCTTAACCTAAGTATGGAAACATCATGAATTTCTTTCCTTTTAGTGTTCTATAATATACTATATCAAGACTGCAGTTTTTCCTGCCTCCACTGCTCCCAGTCCCTCCCCACACCTCCCCTCTTCCATGCTTCCTTTGTTTCCCTTTAAAAAAATGTGGAACCAGCCTCCCAGGGATATCCAGCAAATATGGCACAACAAGTTACAGTAAGACTAGACACATCATGAATTTCTATTTCAGGTTCCAAAAGTTTTGTTTAAACTTTGATTTTAATCTGTTTCAGTATTACTATTGAAATTCTATTTAGCATATACAGGTTGGAAATAGAAGCAATGTTGTAATTTTAAAGAAGTTGAAAATTATGATATCACTGGCATTCTACTGTTAGTAGGGGAACTCTGTCAATAAATAAATGTAAAACTGAAGTCAAACATGACCAATTGAGAAGACCAACTTTAGCAAGGGAGATCCCTAGAGAACATGGAATCTTGAACAAAACACAAGTGCTCTGCAAGATATCATGGCCTTTAAAAACCTATTTCTATCCAGGAACACTAGTGCTTGCTTGTAATCCTAACACTTGAGAAACTGATGCAGAAAGATCTCCGTCTGTGTATGTGTGTGCATGTATGTATATGTGCATTTATGTGTGTGAGTGTACATGTATATATGTGTGTGTATGTGTTAAGCATGTATGTGCACTCATAATGGTATAATAGACAGCCACAGTTTTATATCAGGTATATTTTCCTCTTCATGTCTCCCTTATTTCTTGAGACAGGGTTTCTCACTGAACCTAGCTAGAGCTCTTTGTATTGCCAATACTAGCTGCCCATCAAGTTTTCCTACATCAGCCTACATCTGACCTCACCCAGCACTGGTGATACGAGAGAAAGCTACCATATCTGGCTATTGCATAGGTGCTAGGGAAGCAAGCTCAAACCTATGTGTTTACTCAGAAAGCACTTTATCTACTGAGACTGAGCCAGCCTAAAGTTTGATTAGTTTGAAGTGCTGAGGATGGAACCCATGGCATTACATATGCTAGACAAGAGTTTTACCACTGAACTCACTCCCAATCCTGGAGAGTGAATTTTTGTTACTTTCCCCCAAGGATTAATGAGACACAGAAGTATTCATATTCAAGAGAGAATTGTTTCTAACCAAACCTTGTAAAGAAACGAAGACAATGCTAGGCTTACAATTCAATCCCATTACCTATTTGAGACTACTTAGAAATACCATCCTTCAACATTGAATATTCCCAGAGATCATGGTACATGTTACTAAGATTGGCGTAGATAATTGTTTACAGTACTGTGGATTGAATTCAGGCCTCCTACATGCTAGGTAAGCACTCTACCACTGAGCTATGTCACCAGCAGGGCAATCAGTTTCTGAAACACTAAGGAAATCTAATGGTGTCCATAAGCCACAGATGTCGAGCTAGATTTTTCATGCCATTTAGCTCTAATCATCAAACCTTTTCCCCTTTATCAGAATTAATGTGTTTGGATTTCACACTGCTTCCACACTTCTAGCAGCATTGTAAGGGTTACCTCATTTAGCTAATGTTTGCCAGATCTAAAAACAAATGCTCACTAATTGCTTGCTCTAAGACCTCATATTTAAGCAGAACAGTTGTGGGGACACCCATCTATGGCCCCTCGGGAGCTAGCAGAAAAGAAAAATACAACACATTTCTTTATGGCTGACTTCTGAGAACAGAGTAATAGGAACTTTCCCATTCGTCTCTTTCTGTGTCTGACACTGGAAGCCTTCATTGATCAAACACCAGTGCCTACAAATTCATTCTCAAAGCAGCTCAGGCAGGGGGCAGAGTATTGACTAATAGCTACTAATTAAATCCCAGTGTATTGATATCCTGGTAAGTGGCAAGTTATTGTCTATAAAACAAAAACAGTTCTCTAAGCATAACGAGACAAAGAGTACACTCCATCTTGTGTCAAAAAGAGGTGTGGTGCTACTAATAAGCAGTATACCACATTAACTCATATCCATAGAGCAGAGATCCATTCACTCAACAGGCATTTATTGTCCACTTGCTATGTATCAGGAAAAAGCCTAGGCACTGGGAAAATGGTAAGCAAGATGAACGAAAATATCTGCCCTCACTGCATTTACAGTTTAGTTTAGGAAAACGTCAGTTACTGGATAAGCAAGCAATAAGATTTTCAGGTGGCCTGAAAAGGTTACATAAAAAACAAGATTATATAATGAAAACTAATAGAAGGAGCCTAGTTAATATGACATGGTTAGAAGAGATATTTCTGAAAAGGCCATATTTGGTTTGACAATCCAAGTGAAGGGTTCACCAAAAGCTTGAGGAATAATAGGCAAAATAACTAGGTTTTCCCTGCCCAATCTCATAATTATCAGATTGGGAAAACAGAAAAAAACAGTAACTTGGCTTAATTGGTTGTTTGAAATTAACAGAATATAAACAGTTGTCTCCTGTGTTAAGATGTTTTAAATATATAAATTATACTTGGTTTTGTAAGTTTGAATTATAAATGAGTGTGTGTGTGTGTGTGTGTGTGTGTGCACGCGCGCGCGTGCATGTGTGTGCACTAAATCCTTCCAGTGTCAGGAAGTAGTGAGCAAGAAATGAAAAAGATTTTAGGGAATAAGATGATAGATTACATGTGATTTATAGCCACATAATAGACCAGTTAGGTTGTTATATAGTTAGGACTTGTCTCTTACAGTAAGTGGTCCGAGGCACTCAAAATATTAATACCATATTTCCTTTAATCAAATAGGACAGATTAAGAATTAAGTTTTATGCATGGCAATAGATATGGATCTGTTTTCATTCTTCTGCATGTTGATATTCAGTTATGCCAGCACCATTTGTTGAAGATGCTTTTTTTCCCCATTTATAATTTTAGCTTCTTTGTCAAATATCAGGTATTCATATGTGTATGGACTGATATCTGAGTCTTCGATTTGGTTCCATTGATCTTCCTGTCTGTTCTTACACCAATACCAGGCTGTTTTCAGTATTGTAGCTCTGAAGTCAGAGATTGTGATGCCTCCAGAAGTTCCTTTATTGTACATACAGGATTGTTTTAGCTATCCTGGATTTTTTGTTTTTCCATATGAATTTGAGCATTGTTCTTTCAAGGTCTGTGAAGAATTGTGCTGGGATTTTGATGCGCATTGCATAGAATCAGTAGATTGCTTTTGGTAAGATTGCCATTTTTACAATGTTAATTCCACCTACCCAGGAGCATGGGAGATCTTTCCATTTTCTGGTATCTTCTTCAATTTCTTTCTTCAAAGATACAAAGTTCTTGTCATACAAGTCTTGAAATATGTGGGCAAATGGATGGATCTAGAAAACATCATATTAAGTGAGATAACCCAGACCCAGAAAGATAAATATCATATGTTGTCACTCATGAATGGCTTTTAGACATAAAGCAAAAAAAAAAAGCAGCCTACAATTCACAATCCCAGAGAACCTAGACAATAAAGAGGACCCTAAGAGAGACATACATGGATATAATGTACATGGGAAGTAGAAAAAGACAAAATCTCCTGAGTAAATTGGGAGCATGGGAACCATGGGAGAGGGTAGGAGGGGAGTGGAAAAAAATATATAGCTCAATAAAAACAATTAAAGAAAGAATTCAGTTTTATTCTCTACATTTGACCAGCTGTGAGTTTCTGTATTAACCACTGTCCATGGCACAAAGAAACTCTTTAATGAGGTATGAGAGCTATACCAATCTATGGGTAGAGTGATATGATTTTAGACAGCAGTTTGATACTGTTTCCATTTATCAGAATAATATTAGACTAACCTCTGGAGCCTGTGAACATCCCAGCCATGGTCCTTGGACAGATTATAGTGCCAGGGATGTATTTTCTCTTGTGGTGCATGTTTTAGATGGAGTAGTAGAGAATGAATATGATCAGAATACATTGTAGGAAATGTTTAAATAATTAATAAGATAAATTTTAAAAATTAGATCAGTGAATACTTAATTTTTTACTCTCTAATTTTCAGTTAAAACTATATTTTCCTGAAGTAAAGATTTGTATACTTAAAAGGAAATGGGTTTTTAATGTTTCTATTTATATCTTTAAACATATTTTGATCATAATCTTTCCCCCTCGCCAACTCCTCCAAGATCTTTCCTTGACTCCCTACCCACCCAACTTTATAATTTTTCTCTTACAAGCAAACCATCTCTGCACCCACACAAAGAAACATGGAGTATGGTTTGTGTTGGAAAACTACTCCTGAGAGTAAGGCCTGCCCTAGAGTGCAGTCAATATACCCACTGTCACTCCATTAAAACAACTGATCTTCCCTCTCCCTGAGCTAGCAATTGTGAATTAGTTCTTGGATAGATAAGTATGGGACTTTTCACCCACTTTCTCTCCTCCATGCTGGGATCTTGCCTGGCTTGAGTTTATACATGTCTTGCTCTTGCTGACATATTCTCTGTGATTTCTCTTTTTAATTTTTATTTAAGAGTTTTATTTTGCATACCAACTGCAGTTTCCCCTACCTCCTGTCCCCTCACCTTCCTTCCACCCAATGCCCCATCCACTCCTCAGAGAGGGTGAGGCCTCCCATGGGGAGTCAACAAAGTCTACCATATCAAGTTGAGGCAGGACCAAGGCCCTCTCCCTTATATCTAGGCTGAGCAAGGTATCCCTCCATAGGGAATGGGCTCCAAAAAGCCAGCTCATGCACTGGGGATAAATTCTGGTCCCACTGCCAGTGGGCCCACAGAATGCCCAAGTCACAGAACTATCATCCACATTGAGATGGCCTCGTTTGGTCCCATAGCAGACTCTTCAGCTGTCAGTCCAGAGTCTGTGAGCTCCCACTAGCTCAGGTTAGTTGTCTCTGTTGGGTATCCCCATCATGGTCTTGACCCCCTTTTCTTATATTATCCCTCCTTTCTCTCTTCAGCTGGACTCCTACAGTTTGGCCCAGTGCTTAGCTGTGGGTCTCTGCATCTGCTTCCATCAGTTACTGGATAAAGGTTCCATGATGACAATTAGGGTGGCCATCATTCTGATTACAGAGGAAGGCCACTTCAGGCACTCTTCCCACTATTGCTAGGAGTCTTAGCTGAGGTCACTGAAAGATTCTGCAGGTCCCATACTGGGTGGGGAACAAAGGCAAGAGCCTGAATACACCATGCAAAGAGAGCTGCGGTGTATGGAGTTTTATTTAGGAAGAGGGTACTAGAAGGGTATGGGAGAGGAAGGGAGAGATACAGAGACAGACAGACAGTGAGACAAAGAGAGAGAGAGAGAGAGAGAGAAGAGGAAGGAGGAGAGACAGAGGGAAAGAGAGAAAGAGCTGCCTCTTCAGAAGAACAGCTGAGAGAGAGAGAGAGAGAGAGAGAGAGAGAGCAAAGAGAGCCAAGATGAGTTTGCCTCAGCCTCAGTAGGAAGAGAAAGATTGGGAGTAAGTGGTGCTTTCTCTTAAAGGGACTGAGTACTGTCTGTGTTCATCCTGCTAAGTGACAGGGAAGGTCAGCATACTCCTAGCATTCCCATCTTTCTCTTCTCATAAAAGGTGGATCATTAAAGTGCGTAGCAGGTGGGAGAGGGATGGGGCACCGGGTTCTCAAGAGTGCTTCCTATTGATTTGTGGACATCAAAATCTTGGGGGACCTGAGAAAGCTGGGATGCTGGTCACGTCCTGGGGTAACTGGTTGCTTCACTGCTGTCCGGGCTCTGTGGAACTGTCCGGTGTCTCTTGGACCTGGTGAGGAGCTGGCAGAGCAGAGGACAAGGTTAAGTTTAGGAAGAAAACAAATTTTTCTTTAGGTCCTGGTGATTGAAGAGGAGAATGTCAGGACCAGGGAAAGGTGGGAAGACTTAGGCTCTTAGCGTCTGGTAATTGAGGGAGGGGTGCATTTGACCTGTTTAAGGTGAATCCTCCAATTTGACTACCTGGAAGTCACAAGAATTCTTTGAGCTTGTGAAAACATACGTTTTGGACACATACATTATATAAACAAATGGCAGTATATTTATGCCAGAAATGACTGTGAAAGATGTTTTTGCACAATGAAAAGTATCTTTTAGCTAGAAAACAACCAAAGAAAATTCAAAATCTTGATCTTGCAGTATAGTAGTGGTAGTACTCTGGCAGAGCTAGATTAATAGTTTATCAGAATTATATTGATTAATGTTAAGACTATGAACGGCAGGATAATGAGAGAGAAAACTGATCACTTACATTAGCACACCTTAAAACATTTTTTATACTCTGAAACGTTCATATCCTCAGACCCTTAGAACTTGCATTTCCACACCTTAAGTCATTTTCTTGTACCCTGAAACATTTTTATTCTCAGACCTTTCTAACTTGCACGCCTTAAAACACTTTCTTAGACCCTAAGACATCCTTACATCCTCGCATACTGAGCTTTGAATTTTAAAATAGCCTTTATTTAAACACGGTAAAAAAAGTTATGCTGAAATCTGTTTTGTGAGGTTGTCCCTTTTAAACTGGCAAACCTCTCAGTCATCAAACTGCATCATAGTCCTTGAGAAGTAAAAAATTTTACCCGAGTTATTGATTTAAAAATGACAGAGAACTGACTTGATTAACGACCACTCCCCAGGGCCCTCCATGGTCATTGAGGGCAGGGGCTTCAGGGCAGCATTTGCCTTCTGCTGTTATCATGTGGCCTGCCAGGCTTCAGAAGATCTTGTGCTTTAGGAGTCTATAGGAATACCAGCCTACCTTGCCCTGGGCAACCAGGCAGTTAGTTCCAGCTTCCTGTTGTTCACTGTCTAAAGATCTTCAGCAGTTTAGATGAAAGGCAGTTCTCCCAGTGGTTAGCACTTTCACTTGAAGTGAATTACGGATGGACGTTATTCTGTGCCCATATGTCTTCTGTCTTCTTTGGAGGAAAAGGGGATTGGGATGGTGTCAGGAGCCAACCTATCTCTGTTATGAAAAGTCTTTTAATAATTAAACACTTAAATGCCATATTCCCCAGATCTCTGAGCATTTGAGGGCTGTCCATAGCGTATATATGAGTTATGAGTATAGTGTAGGATCTGCCTGGAGAGCTGGATCCAAGCTGAGAGGTTGTGGAGGAATGTTTTATCCAGAGTCCTCCAGCTTGACTGTACTGGTTTTAACTTAGCAGGACAGATTTCTACTTGTGAAGGACAAAGAAATAAAGAATTATTTTTTACAATAGAAGCTTAACATTAAAACCTGACAATAGTGAAGAACAGCTCACAGGAAAGGCTGTAGCTAGCTTTTGTTAATCTGAAATAGATCTTTATAGCCTTAAATTTTAATCGTTAAATAGAATATATTTTAAAGCAGAGTTGAATCACATATATAATATGTTTTAACAGATTTAATCATATGTTTAACATCATTTAAAAGTGCATACCAATTTAAAATATTTGAGACTCACTACTTTCTTAGACTGGAAGGAGCTACAATGAGCAGAGCTCATTAGCACTGCTTAAAACATTTTTTAACAGTAAGTACATGTACAAATATGCACAGTCAAATTTAAGTTTTATACACATAAACACACATATAGCGTTAAAGCTAGCTTATATTCACACATAAAGTTAAATCAAAAGTCACATGCATGCACACACACTTATATTAACAGGAGTTGTGTGAAATGGATCCTCTGGTGAGCCCTACAAAAAGCATGCTGCTGCGCAAAACACATCATATGTAACAGAGTCAGTAAGAGGAATTTAGAGGCAAAAATATAAGGAAAAGGCAAGACGAGGCAGAGTGTGGCCTTAGTAAAGATGGTGACTAGGTTACCCGATCTGACATTAGTCAAGATGGTGATGGTCACATGGTTGTCCATAGCAAAGAAAGTGGTGAGATCATCTGACCCACCTTCCTTGCCCTTAGTCAAGATGGCAGTGGTCACGTGGTTCAGGGCATGGAAAAACCATTTTTTAATGCAGTCCTGAGAACTTTAAACATGTACAAATAACAAGAGAAACATATAGGATGGATAGAATACACATTTAAAATGGAATCACATCTGTGTGGCCGCACCATTCACACATTCTTTCATACATGAAGTAGAAGTAAAACTCCCCAGGTTGCCAGCCCGCATCAGTTGGGTGGGAAGAAGAACTCCCAGTGGCATTGGTGGCAGACACAGGGCCCTATAAATGGTGGGGTTAGGACAGGTAGAAGAGTGACAGATCCTCTCACAGACGGGTTTAGCCACGGTAGGAAGCAGCTCGGCCAGACAGTTTAGCATGGCTGGGTTATATGGTAACTTTTCCATCTGCCTGTTTGCTGACAAAAATTAAAAAGCTCCCATATTGGGGTCTAAGGTTCCTTTAGGCGTCCACTTTAGGTTAAGGCCTATTTCCCATATCTGACATAGAGAAAAATAAAGGAGATAATAAGCTATTGCTTATTATTTCAGAAATCCCTGAGATAGAATAAGGATCGAGTGAACGGGCTCAAACTGCTCCAAGTTCCACGGGAGCAGGGAGCAGGGCAGGGCTGAGATGCCCGAAGGACAACAGTCAGAGATGAGAAACAAGGCCTGAGCCCACAGCCGTGGGGAATCACCGGAGGTGAGCATCAGCAAAGGGATCAGCTGCAGTCGTGAAGGCCATGGCTGGGTGCAACTCACCAATCAAAGTAGTTGGTGTTGTGCACAGCCATTCAGTGGCCTGGCAGATGGAAAATGGGCAGTTGTGCATGAAACTTGGTCAAGGATCCCGGCCCTGGGGATGGGGCTGGGGGTGTCAGGATTGTCTGTGGAGTCCCGACACCAAGGAAAGATTACGGCACAAGAGGGACCTTTGCAGGTCCCATGGCAGGTGAGGAACAAGGGCAGGAAAGTGCAAAGAGAGTTTGGGGAGTATGAAGTCTTATTTAGGAAGAGGATATTGGGAGGGTAGTGGGAGGAAGGGAGAGAGACAGAGAAAGACAGGGAGAGAAAAGGCAAGAGGAGGAGAGAGAAGTGGGGAGAGACAGAGGGCTGCCTCTTCAGAAGAAGGGCAGGGAGAGAGAGAAGAAAGAGGAAACAGAAAGAGGGAAGCTTGCCTTGGTGAGAAGAGACAGACTGGGAGTTTCCCTCGCACCAGATTTCTCCCTAACTCTATAATGACTCCCTCTATTAAGAGATCTCTTTCCTTGCTCTCCCTCTCTGTCCCTCTCCCAACTCAACCATCTTGTTCCCTCTTGTTCTCCTCCCCATCCCCTCCAACCTTCCCAAATTTACTCAGGAGATCTTATCTATTTCCCCTTCCCAGGGGCATCCATGCATGTCTCCCTTAGTGTCCTCATTGCATTGTTCCCTAGCTTCTCAGGGATTGTGGATTGTAGCCTGGTTATCCTTTTCTTCACGTCTAATATCCACTTATGAGTGAGTACATACTGTGTTTGTCTTTCTGGGGCTGGGGTAGCTCACTCAAGATGGCTTTTTCTAGTTCCATCTATTTGCCTGCAAATTTCAAGTTGTCATTGTTTGTTACTGCTGTACAATATTTTATTTATCTATTTATCTATTCTTTGGGTGAGGGACATCTAGGTTGTTTCCAGGTATTGGCTATTATGAATAATGCTGCTATGAATTTAGTTGAACAAATGTACTTGTGGTATGAATATGTATCCTTTGGTTATATGCCCAAGAGTGTATCAAGGACTTCAACACAAATCCAGTTTTACTGAACCTGACAGAAGAGAAAGTAGGAAGTAGACTTGAACTCTGTGATTTCTTATATGTGTTTATCCTGTTGTGTTAAAAAAAAAAAAGCTGTTTTCTTGAAGTCACCTATTACCTCTGGCTAGTATTATCTTTCCACCCCCTCTTTCACATATATCTGATCCTTGAGGGGAAGAGTGTGGTAAAAATATGCAATTTAGAGATGAACATTCCAAAGTCTCTCACTCTCCACACATGGTCTAGTTGTGGGTCTCTGTGTTAATAACCATCGATTATAGGAAGAGGCTTCATTGCTGAGGGTTGAGTGATATTCTGATCTGTATGTATAGCAATATATTATTTTGGAGTCAATAGTTTTTCTGCTAGAGCCCATAATATACTAGTCTGGTTCTTGGCCTCATTAACCATATCAGGTATAAGTTCCATCTCATGAGGTGGGTACCAATACCAGTAAAAATGTGATTGGCCATGCCCATAAAATTCCTTCCACTATTGTACGAGTGGGCATAACATACAGACAGGTCATTATCATTGCTAGTAAGGTTTATAGCTCGATGATATTGATAATTGTTTTTCTCCTCCAGTAGTATGTGTGTATGTGTGTGTGTGTGGGAGCATTATGAACACCAGTCAATAGGCATGAAACTTCCAGTTGAATACCAGCTAAATTTCTCTACATACTATGACATAACTGTGTGTTTTCTTTAGCAACAGGATCTTACTATCAAGTTCGGAAGGGTAATAATAACATTGGCTATGGCCTGTAATGTTTGGGATGCCTATGGAACTCTTTTTGACCAATGATTAAAAAAGACAATCTATTCCTAAAACTGGTAGTTTCCTTGGTAGCATATGACATGTAGTTGGGGAATTGCCCCCTACCATTATAGTAACTCCCTTTAAGCATCTTTTATGTGTATGTAGCTTGAATTCTAATTGATCTTAATAATAAAAACCCAGAGTCAGATATAGGAGTTAATGCTGAAAAATCAGAGTAGCAGAGTAGCCAGCCATTAGCTCTTACCTCTACTGAATCCTCAGACCAAGGGGATGATCCTATCCCTACGAATCTTCAGACTGAATGCTGTCTCTATGAAACCTCAGACTGAATGCCAATGCTCCTATCTCCTCCGGCCTTATATTCCTCTCCTTATATTTGGCCTTATATTCCAGCCATATCCCTTCCTGTCTCTACCTCCCTAGTGCTGGTGTTAAAGGTATGTGACTCCCAAGCACTGGGAATAAAGGTGTGAGCCACCACCTCCTAGCTCTGTTTCTCTTTTAGACTGGATCAATTTCGTGTAGCTCAGGGTAGCCTTGAACTCACAGAGATCCATCTGCTTCTGTCTCTGGGATTAAAGCTGTGTGCCACCACTGCCTGGTCTCTACGGCTAACTCTGATCTTCAGGCAAGCTTTTTTTTTGTTACAGCACAAACAACATATCACAACATATATGTATTTTAGGAAGCTTCGACAGGAGTAGTTTTCCATATGACTTTTCTAAAGGCCTTCAGTGTTAGTTATCCCTGCCCATAGTCTATCATGCCTTCACATTCCCATCCAATTATTCTTCCTCTTTTAATTTACCCTTTAAACCTTTATGAAATCATATTCCATTTTTTTCTTCCTTGGAATATCCCCTCCTCTCCCTTCTTCCCAAGTAATTTACTAACTACCTAACCTCTGTGGGTCCTCTAAGTGAAACACATACCTAAAAGAAAAACAATCTAACCTCCACATATAGGAGAGAAAACATGAAATGATTGTCTTTCTGAGTCTGGGTTACCTCACAAAGGATGTATTTTAATTAGGATTTCGATTGCTATGATTTAAAAAAAAATGACCAAGAGAAATATAGTGAAGAAAGAGTTTATTTACACTTACAATCCACAGCACAGTTCATCATCGAGGGAGGTCAGGGCAGGAATTCAAACAGGGCAGGAACTTGGAGATAGGAGCTGATGGAGAAGTTCTGGCTTGTTTTTTATTTTATAATAGTCAGCCTACTTTCTTACAGCACCATGGACTACAAGCTCAGGGATGGCATTGCTCACAGTAGGCTGGGAACTCCTATATAAATCATCAACCAAGAAAATGGCATCTCATGGTTGCCCACAGGCTAATCTGGTGGGGGCATTTTCTCAACTGAGATTCCCAATTCCAAAGTGACTATGTCTTGTGCCAGGTTGACATGAGAAGAACTTGAGGGAATGGGATAGTCGAGATCGCAGAAGGACAGATATGAGAGAGCAAGGAAAGAGATATCTTGATTGAGGGAGCCATTATGGGATTAGCAAGAAACCTGGCTCTAGAAAAATTCCCAGGAATCCACAAGGATAACCCCAGTAAAGACCCTAAGCAAGAGAGGAGAGGGTGCCCAAACTGGCTTTGCCCTGTAGTCAGACTGATGATTATCTTAAATATCACTATAGAATCTTCATCCAACAACAGATGGAAACAGAGGCAGAGACCCACATCAGAGCACTGGAATGAGCTCCCAAGGTCCAGCTGAAGAGTAGAAGGAATGAGAATATGAGCAAAGAGGTCAAGACCATGAAAGGTTCATCCACTGAAACAGTTTACCTGAGCTAATGGGAGCTCACCAACTCCAGCTGGACTGGGAAGGAACAAGCATAGGACCAAACTAGTCCCTCTGAATGTGGCTGACAGTTGTATGGCTGGGGCAGACTGAAGGGCTACTGGCAGTGGCACTGAGATTTATCTCTACTTGCATGTACTGGCTTTTTGGGATCCTATTCTCTTTGTATGTATACCTTGTTCATTCTAGATGTAGTAGGGAGAGCCTTGGACTCTCCACAAAGCAAAGTGCCTTACCCTCTCTTAGGATTAGAGGGGGGGGTAGGGTGGGAGGGTGTGTGGAGGGGATGGGAGGAGGGGAGGGAGTGGGAATTTGGATTGGTATTTTTAAAAAAAATCTAATACAAAAACAAACACACAAAACAAAACAAAATATCTAGCGCAAGATGAGGGCTTCTTACTCCATCAGTTTACCTGTGAATTTCATTTTTCTTATCAGCTAAATAATATTTCATTTTGTAAATATGCCATGTTTTCATTATCCATTCATCAATTTGATGAATTGATGGATTTCTAAGCTGTTTCCAAGTTCTGGTTATTATTAACTGACTAGCAATGAATATGGATGAGGAAGTATCTCAATAGGAATATGGAGAGTCCTTTGGATATTCATGCTCAAAAGAGGTATAGCCGGATCTTGTGATAGAACTATTTCCAACTTTTTGGGAAACCACCACAGTGATTTCCACAGTGACTGCACCAGTTTGCAATCAATACATATTCCCCTTTCCCTTCACCCTCGCATCTGCTGTAATTTGATTAATTACACTTGGCCATTCTGACTGATGTAAGATGAAATTTCAAAGTGGCTTCAATTTGCATTTTCCTGATGGCTATGGATGTTGAATATTTTTAAGTGTTTCTCAGCCATTTATGTTTCGTCTTTTGAGACTTTTCTATTTAGTTCCATGTCTATGTAAAAATTGGGCTATTAGCTTTCTTGATAGTCAGGGTTTTTTCTTTGTATTTTCTAGATACAAACCCTCTATTGGCTACATAATTGGTACAGATGTTTTCCCCTTCTTTAGGCTGCCTTCTGCTCAAATGATGGTGTCATTTGCTGTACAGAAGCTTTTTAGTTTCTTGAGATCCCATTTGTTAATCATTGGTCTTAGTGCCTGCACTATCGGGGTCCTGTTCAGAAAGCACACACTTCCCTTCCAATGAGTTCACTTGATGGGTTTCCTGGAAGTAGCAATAACGTGGATCTTGTTTTATCATTCAATCTGCTGGTCTGCATGTTTTATTAGAGACCTGAGATAGTTAATATTGAGAGATACTATTGAATAGTGTGTATTAATTCCTGTTGTTTTGTTGTTGAGGTGTTGTTTTTAAGTCTTTTTGGTTACTGTCCTGGAGTTATTTATTGCTTGTGTCTTCTTGGCCTAGGTTAACCATTTTAGACTTGAGTTTCCTTTTTGTATCTTCTGTAGTGCTGTGTCCATGGACACAAATTCTTAAATTTGTTTTTATCATGAAATATTACTCTTTATCCCTTAATTATTATTGATTGGTTTGTTGGGTATAGTAGTCTTGGTTGAAATCTGTGGTCTCTTAGAGAGTGTAGATCATTTATCCAGGCCCTTCCAGCTTTTGGGAGTATCTATTGAAATCCAGGTGTTATCCTAATGGGTCTGCCTTTACATGTAATTTGGTCTTTATTCTTTGCAACTTTTAATATCCTTTCTTTGTTCTGTATATTTAGTGTTTTGATTATAATGAGTCATGGGGAATTTCTTTTCTGGTCCATTTTATTCAGTGTTCTGTATAATTCTTGTACTTAAATAGACATTTCTTTCTCTAGACTAGGGAAATTTTCATCTATTATTTTATTATAAATATTTTCTAGAGCCAGGTGGTGGTACTGCATGCCATTAATCCCAGCTCGAGAGAGGCAGAGGCAAGCGGATCTCTGTGTTCAAGGTGAACCTGGTCTATAAAGCGAGTTCCAGGATAGCCAGGACTGTTACACAAAGAAACCCTGTCCTGAAAAAAAAGTAAAAGAAAAAAATTTTGTCTTTGGCCAAAGTTTTTTTCTTAGTCTATACCCATATTTGTAGGTTTGTTCTTTTCATACTGTGCAGATTTTATACCTATATTTTTGTTATAATTCCACTGTTTCTTTTACTGAGTGATCTAGCTTTTCTGCCTTATCTTTGGGACATGATAGTCTCACCTTCCTTTCATCTAATCTGTTATGAGGCTTCCCTCTGATGTTTGTGTTTAACTTCCTAGGTTATCCATTTAGAGTATTATTTCAGTTTGTTTTTCTTTATTGATTTGATTTGTTTCTTAAATTCTATTTTCATATCTTGAACTATTTTCATTATTTCATTCAACCATTTATGTTTTTACGGTATTAACTGAGGCATTTATTCATATTCTCTTTAAGGCTCTTAAACATATTTCTGTTTTGATGTCCTTGCCTCATGCTGCAGCTAAGTTGCTTTTTTCAGGGAATATTATATTACAGTACTGGTTTTTGGAGGAGTCATTTTGTCTTGGTTATTCATCTTCAAAGCTGATAGCAAATTTCTGGCCAAAACCTTCCCAATAGTCTAGTTTGTGGTAACATATGTATGTAATGTAGTCAGAGTTAAGTTTCTGTCCTTGCCCATTCCACAGCTGCTTTCCAAGTTACGACACAGGAGGCTTACATTAATTAAAAATGTTTGGCTGGTAGCTCAGGTTTATTACTAACTAGCTCTTAAGCTTAAATTAACCCACAATTCAATTTTTACCTATGTTTAGCCATGCAGCTTTTCTCAGTGCAGCATTCTCATCTAGATTCCTCTGATTCTTGACTCCGCACTTTCTCTTCCCCAAATTCTCCTTGTCTGCTCACCACACTTACACTTACTGCCTGGCTACTGGCTAATCAGTGTTTTATTAACCCCATTCAAGTGACAAATCTTGGCAGTGTACAAGAGCATTATCCAACAGCAATTAAAAGAGAATACTACTAACCTAAACCCAGTACGGCATATGCTTTGAGGTGGTTTTTTTAGACACAATTTCCCCTTAATTACATACCCATCCACATGTGTCATCTTCACAATAAACAGACAACATTTCAGTGGTCAATGTCATTATGACAGATTGGATAGTCATAAATGTACTGAAGCTGCTTGGCTTTTACAACTAAATCCATGAATTTGGTTTCACTAGTAGCCAGATGAATTAATAATAAAGAAAATTCTATTTTAACTAAGAACCAATGGCCATCCCTGAAAACATACATACACATGAGTAACATACAGATTGTGTAGGTTGCACTTTGCGTGTGTGTGTGTGTGTGCATGCATATGTATTCACCAATACATATGTAACAACAACTAATGAAAAAAAGAGGCCATAAATTTGAAAAAGAGCAAGGAGGAGTATGTAGGAAGATTTGGAGGGAGAAGAGGGACAGGGTAAATGATATAATAATATTATACTCTTGAAAAATAAACAATTAAAAACTAATGACTATTCTAGCATTTCCTGATTAGCTCAACAGTGAGCAAAAGATTAAAACTCCCCTCTCTCAAATGTCTTGAAGTATTCATCCAAGTAGATGGATTCTGTTAATATGCCATGATCATCTGAATGTTTTGCCAATAAAAATGATTTTAATTTAACTCCAATATATTGAAATAATAGATATCACATATAAACAAATTCAGTTTTAAATGGTTTGTTCTATGAGTTAGAACTCAACATTTGAATAATACCAATCTTAAAATATTGGGTGTGATTCAAATACTCGATGGCTCTAATTTCAAACTTTATGAGTCTTTTCCCCCTTAGTTTCAGTGCTACCATATGGTATGTCTGGCCAAAAGAACATTAAAAACTGTTTTTGTTTCCAAGGATTATTAAGTTGTTCCAATTGAACAAGCATAGATATTGGATAGGAAATTTTCTGTTGTTTCCTGTTGTTTCTTACAGACTCAAATCAGTAGTAAAAATTAGCTGTGGAATCTTTTCTTGACTTACTCTTCTAACAGAGATGTTTCTCTGAGTCTGTAGCATGGTGTTTTTCTATAAGTCATGATCCTTCTCCATATTTTGTGAACACGGAAGCTGAAGTGATACTTTAACCATGACTTTTCTTTTCTTAGGTTCATCAACCCCAGTGAAATATTAATAACCATAATTTAACTACCAAATAAGAATATATTGTTTAACAATATTTTAATCTGATTCGTGAAGTTATTTGTATGAAAAGACTCTAAAATATGGGAAAATTAAATCACATTTCGGCATATATTTAACAAAAAGAATAAAATTCCTGAAATGATGATGATTCAAAACAAATTCAAAGCCAGGTGATGGTGGCACACACCTTTAATCGCAGCACTCGGGAGGCAAAGGCAGGCTGATCTCTGTGAGTTCGAAGTTAGCCTAGTCTACAAGAGCTAGTTTCAGGACAGACTCTAAAGCTACAGAGAAACTATGTTTCGAAAAACCCAAAAAAAAAATCAGTATTAGCAATCTTCCAACTGAGGGTCAACCGGTATCCACAAACAAATCATAGGAAACATCAGTGCTGTATAATTTCATTTTCTGCACACTAAAATATAGTTAAATTAATCAGATAAATGTTATTTTAAAAAATACAGCCAACTCTGTACAAATTAACAGAGTGTGTCCCAAATGATGAAGACACAAAGGAAATAACAAAAGAAGAATCAATAATTTACTGTTTATATAATTTGGTATAATAATTTTGTTTAACTTGTTTTCTTGACTAACCAAATCTTGTCATTTAAAAACACCTGATTTCATGGGCAGATCTCTTCAAAGAAAGGCATATATTTAGCTGGCTTGACTCCTCTAAAGCTAGAGCATTGCTTAAATCGTGTCTAAATCATTCACACAATTCATTTGGGGTTTGACAATTCCATTTACCTTAAGGGTTTGAATCACTTCGTATACAGGATGAGATTGTCACTTGTAAGTCTTCCCCTTGCCAGAAGCATGAATCTAGCACTTTTCTCTTCTTTGTCCCTCATTTAATTTCATTGAAATATTAGGTAGTGGAACAAGCCTTTGTCATTATTTATGACACGGTTTGGGTGTTCTTTCGAGGACTGATAATTTAGGGAAGAAGAGGAAGAAAGATGTCTGGCATTTCTGGTGATAATAACAGATGATCATGGAATTATGGAAAAAGCAGTGGAGCAGCTGGCAATCATGTTTATAAACTTTTAATTTTTCTAGGTGTATCTAGATTAAAACGGCAAATTTTGAGAACTGTAAGCCGACTCCATCTAATTAAATTTAGCTTCTCTATCAAATGATATAAATTGTCATGGAACAGAAAAGGCCGAGCTTGCAATCTGAAAATCTCTGGATCGTCAGCAAAAGGATGAGTCAAAGCAGCCTTGTTTGAATAACTAGCAAGCTACTTTCCATGAGCGTTTCCGAAGAGGAGTATGCATAACCAATTTTCTACAATCAGACATTAGCCCACTAGGCAAAGTACCTCTCCCTAAAGAATAAGCAGAAACGCTGCACATTTCTGGTTTTGATTTATAAACAATAACCACTGGGACCTCAGTCCTGAATCTTTCAAATATAGAGCTTTCATGAGCCAGTGTAATCTGAAAGAAACAGATGATACTTTTTTTCCATATTCTTTTATTTTTTTCCATTCAAAAAAAATTTACATTTCCTCCGCTTCTCCCAGTCCCCTCCCGCTCCCCCCCTCCCTCCCACTGCTTCCTTAAAAGAGGACATGGTGCCCTGCCCTGTGGGAAGTCCAAGGCCCTCCCCCCTCCATCCCTGCCTAGGAAGGTGTGCATCCAAATAGACTAGGTGAACCGGATGAAACTTCAATAATTTTCTTGCATGCATTCCTGTTAAATCTTCAACAAGTTGCCATATCCCCCTCTCCTACTTAACTCATTGGAAGAAACAATGCCATCCGTGGCACACTAAAAATCTTGTGTCTAGTAAAATATTTTTAAATGGACAGAATGGTTTGAAGACGTAGAAAGTACATATTATTAGATGCAGCTACGGTAAATAGGCAGAAATGTTCCAGGTGTACAGGAGATAATCAGAAGTGGGCAGGTAATCAAAGGAGATTCATGAAGAGCCATTATGGCCTAGTGTATGATGACAGAAGAAAGGAGAAGCAAAGGGTTAACAGAAATCTTGCTTCACAGTTCTACCTAGCCAAGTTCCTTAAAGACCAGTTGCACAAGCAACTCGCTATAAACAAAGGTTCTGTTGTCTTTAATTTGTTTAAAACATTAACCTTTGTCAGCCTCCAGGGCAGATCCTGCTATAGAAAATCAATCTAATCAAGGTCCTGGAGAAGTGGAGAAGAGAGGCATGACAAAGTTAGAAGAGAAATGGAGATAGGACATAATAAGAGCATTTTAAATTGTCCTGCATTATGAACACACCAAGAAGAAAATTGATAGTAATGATGACCACAATGTTACTCACAGGCCTCATCACTGAGTTTCATTTCTTTAGGTAGATCTATGAAGTTTCTCCTTCATAGTTCCTGGGAAGTCCAGAGGAAGTGTGTCTCTGTACACAACATTTTTTTATTTGAAGACAGAAGCACAGACAAAAATTTCCCTGATGCAGCCATAAGCTAAAGATCATGTAGTCCTTATATATTTGACAAACAGGGATCATCTTGAGAATCTTATGAAAACTAGAGGAACTCTGTAGAGAAAATTAAATCTATAGGCTGAAACTCTACAGATAGTTTCAAGAGATTCATCATACTGTGGACCCTAGGTTAAAAACATGTTTATCATTGCATTAATTTCCTAGTTTCTTGTGCATTCATTTATCAGACTCACAATTGATGATCAGTAATGAGATTAGATTTCTTTCTGTCTTAAATACTTGAGTCCTAAGTTCCAATCAAACATTGGCAAAGTGGAGTATAACTAGAATGCAAGAGCTAAGTGGTTGGGAAGATTCCGGAAGCTACGAGTAATCCAAAAAACCTGAGTCCCAAGAATCTGAGACAGATTTTAATTTGAAGAATTTGAAGGAAATATGGAAGGCTGATAGTAAGGTTGTTCTGAGAATGAAAATCCGAAATTTAGGGCTTGCCAGATGGCTCAGTGGATAGAAGATTTTCACCAAGCTTGAAGACTTGAGTTCAATACCCAAAAACCCATGGAATAGAATAGGAGAAGGGAGCATTCAAAAACATGCACGTGTGCGCGCGCGCACACACACACACACACACACACACACACACACACACACACACACAAATATATGAACAAGTAAATCAATCAATCAATAATTAGATATTGAAATTCAGAAATAATTTAATAGAAAGAATGCAAAAGGTAGAACAACTATGACTTGAATCATTTACTATCTGCCTTGTGGCTTGCCATCTGAAAAACAGATATGGCTCGCTGGATATGAGTACGTACAGACACACTATAGAAACCTGTAAGCAAAGCACTTCTATCCTTCTTCCTTACTTTAGTATAAGAAGATTCTGAGCTCTGCTCAGATTCACCAAAAATCTGTGCCTGGGAAATTTGAGTGGCTGTCAGTAGGGTTTAAGAGTTTGTAAATTGTAAAATGTGTTTCTGTGAAAAGATCAAAGCCAACATGTAAGGGGAAGGAGAGGTAAATGAACGTGAATAACTAATGTGCAAGGGAGAGCATCTTCTTTCTGAATGATATGGCAGTGTTCTTTCCTCAGCTTCACACTAGTCTCACTGAGTGTCTACTGTTTACTCACAGAGCAAATAACTCCACTCAAACATTGGTTTGGCAAAAAATGAAGTTTCTTTGTATACAGGACAAGGATTTTTTTTTTAATTATCCATCATTCGAAATTACTTAACTGTTTTCAAAAGTAACAGTAAGTTATCCAGGGTTGCTCTTGACTGTAACTCCAGAACATAGAAAGATCTCAGCCATGATTATAAGATTTCAGGACATCTGGAGCAAAACCCAGGAATCAGTCTGGTATTGGGTATCCAGGATGCAAAACATCTGGATTCAATGAAAGACTTAGGGGGTTAGTCAATGCACCTGCTCAAAATCTCTCTCTCTCTCTCTCTCTCTCTCTCTCTCTCTCTCTCTCTCTCTCTCTCTCTCTGTGTGTGTGTGTGTGTGTGTGTGTGTATGTGTGTGTGTGAGAGAGAGAGAGAGAGAGTGTTTGAAAATTTTATGTATATGTGTGTGTGCCTGACTGTATGTATGTGCATAACATGTGGGGTGGTATCCAGAAAGACAAGAAGAGGATATGAGACCCTCATGGATCTAGAGTTATATTATGTATTGCCTAGTAAGGGTACTGGGAACCAAACCTGAGTTCTCTTCAAAAGCAGCAAGAGTTGTTGATAGAGCCTATTATGTTCTAAGCTTATTTGAATAGTAGCAACATATAATGCACATTTGTATTGCATATGAAAGTGTATATCCATTATTTTTATATATTGTGTTTTATAAGTAATATAATAGAATGGACCATAGACTAAGATGAGTTTTTCTGTGTTCTAACTCTGACCCCCTCAGATGGTATATAATTATATGGTATATAATTATAGCTTTAATTGTCAACTTAATACAATCTAGAATCACTTGGGAAAGGATTCCCAGAAGGGATTGACTAGATTAAGCTAAAATGTAAGCATGTCTGTGGGATATTTTCTTGATGAAGTTAATTCACGTGGGAGATTCCACTTCAATTTGGACAGGACCATTCTTTGATCAGGAGACCTTGAATTATATGAAAGTATAGAAATCAAACTAAGTATATAATAATAATGATGATAAAAATAACTTTAGGATTGGTGGAGACAGCGATGTGACAATATTTAAGAATTTATTGAAGACTACAGGTTCAAACTGTGAATGCTTTCAGTTTGGAGAGTAGATTGAAATTTCCTGTAATGGACAATTAAACCATTTCTCCAGGCAGGGTGCTCCTAGAAAAGGCAAATATGTAAATGAAGACAGAGAAATAGTAGTCATGTTATCCTAGGCAGTGAGGTTTTCTTTTGCTTTTCATTGTCCAGATCAACTATGAGAATAGATCATTTCACAAATTATATTGAAGTCACAGAGAAGGCTTACATTAGTGACCTAGACATTTTAAATACCCATCTGACTATAGAATCCTAGCTTTCACATTAAACACACTCAGAAAAAAAATATGCGTCTCATTCCATTTTATATTCCTATAACAGAATATTCAAGACTGGGAAATTTCTAAAGTAAGAAAGATTTGGTGGGAGGAGGTCCTTACAGGTATACAGATAGAAAACTCTAAGAATCAGCTGGAATTCTGGTGAATGTCTTCATGGTATGTCATAAAATGATAGAAATGCAAAAGAACAAGAGAACACACACACACACATACACACACACACAAAGATAAAACTCCCACCACAACCTTATTATATAATAATCAACTTTTGAGGTAACTGAATTACTTACTCTGTGAGTAGGGAATTATCCACCAACAAAAGTAGAGCCCCCACCACCACCCTCAGAAACCTAAGTATCTATTAAAGGTCACACAGTAATTTATACTATTGGATGGGAACTGATTTTGTGATACATGACTTCTGATTATTCAAACCTTGACACTAGGCATTCTATGCTGTTATTACAAAAATATATAGTTGCTTACAGCTTACGCATAGGTTTGCAAGCTGTAGTTGGGAATGTGATGCATCGCCATAATTATGGCTCTATGGGTCACTGAACTAAAAGGGGCATGGAGTTGAGGCCTCTCTGAGCAGCATAGTAAGATTAATCTCAGTAAACAACCACCAGAAGTGGGTTAGTTATTAATTTCTTGGCAACATTAAATAGAAGACCTCACGTACCTTTCCTCATTGTAGCCATTGTTCTGGTGACTGACTAGGTGGGCCTTGCTAGGCTTCTTTTCTAATGTGCTGCATATTGATTTCTGGCCCTGAATAGTGCTGCAGTTGTGAAGTTGTAAGTTGAAAACTCATTAGTGGGCAAGTGTTAAGTATCTGGGAGCAACAGCAATGGCTATGCAGTTCAAAGCACTTGGTGCTCTTGCAAAGGACCAGAGTTCAGTTCCCAGTGCCCATGATGAGCAGCTCCCAACCATTTGGACTCCAGCTCCAGGGACTCAGAATAATTCCATCTCTAGGACATTGAAAGCCTCTGGCCTCTGTAGATACCTGCACTCCCACTGCGTGTACGTACACACAAAGAAATGCATACCTACAAATAAAAATAAATCTTAAAGAGAATTCTGTGTATGAAATGGATCATTCTATTTACTTTCTCTTTAAAAAATGTATAATAGGCTTTCCTTGTGCCCACATTACTAATTCTTCATTTGTCACTGAGTTATAGTCACCATTTGCATTTGAGATACACACATTCGGATGAGTTTCAAATATTGCTTCTCAAAGCTATGTTTTACCACTTACTGAAATTATTTTTCAAGGCATGTTGATAAGGACTTATTATAGGCTAGTCATTTGACAAATAGGTCTGATAAAGGTAAGGTAACAAGCAGTGTGAGCTGGTGAGATGGCCCAGTGGATAAAAGCACTTACCTCAAAAGCCTGGCTGCTTGAGTTTGACCCCTGGAACATACAGCCAGTGGAGAGAACTGACTCTACAAACTTATCCTCTGGCTTCCACACGTACCCTGTGGAATGCACACACCCACAGTCACATGGGTTTGCATATGCCCATGCAGGCATGTAAATCATCATCATCATCATCATCATCATCATCATCGTAGTAGTAGTAGTAATAAATTTTAAATAATTAAAAGATAATTTTGTGTTTTGTTGGTTATATAACAAAATGTCCTCTAACGTTTAAATTATTCTTATCAAATTTATATCACAACGTAGCCAAGAATTTAAAAGGTACCACATATTTTATTATTGAAACAATAGCTTATGAGCCATTCATTTCCCTGTATCACTCAGATAGATACAGTTAGTTTCAGAGTTGTGAAGGAACTTAAGCTGGGAAAAGACCCAGGGAGATGAAATTAACTGTATGCATATACAATTTAAAGGGAAATTCACAATTCAGTGCTATAAATGCCATGCTGGGCTTGCTGAAACTGTAACTAAGACTCCCTTCATCAGATTACATCTGTTCTATTTCATGGTGTTAAGTAGGGTAGTTTTACTATGACTATTCCTGAGAATGACAATTCAAATGTAAGGCATCTGAAGTTTATCAGCTTCATAAAGCGAGTCATGGGCTCACATGACACAAACAATTAACAGACTTCAACTTTTATTGGGGTCTAATTTCCCATTAATGTCTCACTAAAGTTGTATGGTAACAAACTCTACAGAGGGAAGAAAGCAGTTTGTCCGCTAGCATTTAAACGAACGTCAGCAAGGTTGGTGCTGTAGATCACTACACGACTAAAGTAACCCAACAAGCCCTGTCTAATGCGCAAGATCCATGAATGATTCAGCCACATTTCATTAAGTAGCTTTCCATCTCTAATATTTTCTGTAATTCACTAGGAACGGGAACTCTACACAGTTCAATTGATCCTCTTAATCAGTCTGTAACTTGGTTATCACAAAGCCTTAACATCACACTTAGATAATACATAACAAAGCAAATATCAGTATTTTGGTAAATGGTGGGCCATTTGGGAATTCAAATCAAAATCTGAACTCTGAATTTCAAGAGTTGGAACTTTATCCTGTGACCATGACAAGCTTGCTGTAGGTGATATTATAAAGCTTTTGTTATTTAATATTGTGTAAATATACTCGACTCAATACAATGTTCAGTTTTGTGGCTGTATTGGAAACTATCCTTTTTATTCAACCTATCTACATAAAATCTAATTTTATTCAATCATCAAAATGAACTACTCACATAATGTCAATAATTATATTTAATCTGTATATTCAAAACCTTGCAGCAATCTAGTGTGGAGTCATGTAGGATTAGCTGTTATGTAGAAACACGATGACATGCTCGCAGTGCACATTACTGTGTGGGAATTACATACCTTACAGGTTCAAAGCCATTTTATCCCTGGTGATATTTTGTACATCTATGTAGGGAAGTACAAAAAGGTCCAAAGATTATCTTATCCAGTTCCTAGTGAAGTGGTTCTAAAGTTTGCCACATAGTATAGTCAATGGAGAACTTTGAAAAGTATTGATTCCTTAGCTAATGATGAAACTCAGCCACAGAATAAAGAGCTCCTATGTAGAAGGCCTCAAATTCTATCTCAATATTAAAAAAACGGAAGAACTTTTGAGCTGAGTAGTCAATAATTGCAAGGCTGAGCAAGCCTAGGCTACAAGTGATACCTTGTTTCAAAAAAAAAAAAAACATATTGAAGGTCTGATGCAATAGGTGATATCTATGGCTGAGATATCATAATGTTTTTAGTAGTTCACTAGATATTTCTAATATGAAGATGAAGTTAAAAGCAATGATGTAATTGATTCACCCACTAGGTTGTAGCCAAACCATAGACTTTTAAAACTTTATTAATAAATAGTTTCTTATTCAGAAGATGATTTCCCCAGAGTTTCTTAGTTTTGACAAGGATTTTTCACATAATAATTACTGTATTGCTTTGGTCCCTGCTAAATTCATCCTGTTTAAAACAGAATCACTTGTTTGAGTTGAACCTGCTCATGCTGAAATAGGTTTTAAATTCTGATTCTTTTCCAGTTTTCTATTTTCTCCAATAGCATTGTTTTCCCTGTATCTTGACCTTTGATCAAATCCAGGTATCCACCTAGACTATGACTTCTGAGTTTCATTTCATCCCTTCTTATCAATTGTAATTTGATTTAAAACACCAGTACCCAGATGATTGTACATTCACCTTCCACAAATACTCTAGAATCATGCCATTAAAAACTAATTTACTGGGGTAATTTGTACATTGACTTTGGACTGATATTACCTGAACTGAAATTCATATCCACTATTTACTAGCTATGTACTCTTGGATATTATGGCATCTTCTTTGAGCCTCCGTTTTTATATCTATAAAGTGAGAAATTCTATCATAAATATAGTGGCACCACTATCAAGAATATAATGCTTATGGTACATTTTATACAAAGCATGCTCAAATCTATATTATCAAGCATATTTAATTTTCCAATGATAAATAACTGGTAGATAACACTTAATTCATTTAAACTCAACAGATGATGATCTGGTAATCAAAACAGATTACCTCACCTATCCTCTTTGTCATTTAAACATAACATCTCTTTATATATGTTTATCTTTCAGAATAGCTAATTTGCCTTAAACATGCTGAGTTTTTCATGGGAATAAATGATTGGGGTCCACTTTATATCTAATACATGAAGAGGCCATTGTTTTTGATATCATAGATAAATGTTAGGGTACATAATATTTTCTTTATTGCCACGAGTTCTGAATGAAACTATAAAAGAAAAAAATTATCTGCCTAATTGCCTCAAGATGGATATGTAATGCATGAATCTCTTGTTCAATGAATCCAGTAATAGGCCACCTGTTTCTCCTACTCAGAACAGCACTGTATGAATGAACAGTACATTCTGAAGTGAGAACACTTAGATTTTGAAATGTAGTGATGTTGTAACTTCATGACAGCTCATTTCCATTTTTAATATTACCTAATCATATAATTCTAGATTTTAAGAAAAAAAAAGAGCATTCTACATGCCATTTTATTGTAAGCACCATTAGATTATTCTCTAGGTAGAAATTCTGCGTTTAAAGGTACTGATTACAGGACAAATAAATAGAGGAAAAGAAATAGAAGTAGGCTAAAAGTTGGGTACTTGTTTGATTTGTTGTAGACCAAATTCTCGGTCTGTTAGCATAATGGGATTTAACATTCAGTCAAGCCACTTGTCCTTAATTTCCCACCATTTGACTTCATTGTTTAATCTATCACAATATTCTAAGTCTTCCATCCATGGTTCTGTCTTAGATACACATAAATTAAGTTTAAATGAGCCTTGCCACTTCTAACATGTCAAAGGTATATGCTACAGTCATTCAGAATTTGTGATGACTCAGGCTTCTCTGAAAACAGAGGGTACCCTTTTTCTTGGCAGTAACAGTGTTAGCAGACGGGGGCAGCTGTGTTTCAGCTACTTAAAACACATCATTTCCAGGTACCTAAGAACGCATTCACAACAAATACTAGATATGATAATTATAAATCATCATGACAAGCCTGGTGAAACCTGCCACTGTGTTTACAGTAAAGATGTTTCCTTGAGGATGTTAATTATTTGCTCTGTAAACCCCACAAAATAGACATGCGCAGAACTACAGTGACACAGAGATTAATTATTCATTATATATTACCTATGCTAGTATCAAGATTTGTTATTTGGTACAACTTGTGGCTTGCTTGGGAGAAAACGAGAATTTTTCAGGTGCTAGTTGCTTGTTATGATTCCTTTTTGTTGTTGCTACTGCTGTTATTTTAATTTTGTTTGGCATTAAATTGTTTATCCTCTTTAAAAATGGCCATATGTAATAAGTCAAAACTAGTTTAGTCTGAACTATTAATAAATAACCAAAAATAAAAAAATCTTTTCAAATTTTGCTTTACCACAATTACAGATATCATGATGTTTCTAAGGACTTCAGCATGCATCGCTAAAGACTAAAGGTCTTTTTCTTTCTTGTAATCACAGTGTTACTCAAATTCCTGCTGTCACTGAAAATGTGAATTAGTGAATTTTTAAGAGTTTTAGTTCTAAGAAGAACCAAGACAGTGTCTTCTTCTACTCCCCATATTAATGATCAGCACAGATATGGGAATTTCTGACAAGCTCATCTTTGTGAACTGACTAGTCAATTGATTTGGTAGAGTTTTATTCTGTTTCTTCAGTTCATATTCTGGAGCACAAAACACAGGAAACCTGAATTTGTTGTTCTTGTTCCCTCGTCCCTGCTTCTTCTGGCTATCAAGACAGAAAAAAAATGAGAAAATTAAATTCTTCTCACTGTGTGTAAACTCATAGTGTTTGCTGCTGGTTCCATCTGTGGTACTGTGCCCCTCTTAACAAGATAATAATCTGCTTTCTGTACTTGCAGAGATTACTAACTTACTTCTCATGAAAGGAAATTTATGTTTATTAGACCCTTGAAGATTCACAAGTGAAAGTTGCAGTGTACGCCCTGCTGTAATCATATGATTGGCATTGATTCTATTTGAATAATTAAAATAGCTACAATACCAACTCCATCAGCAGCTATGGTTCTACACTAAACAGTATTCCCATCTCACCATTTATTAACATAATCTTTTTCCTTCCATTGTAGTTAATTTGTTCTGTCAACTTCTTGGAAACATTTAATAATTCTCTGCATGCTAGAGATGTAAAACCTTGAATTTTTATCAAGTATGATCAGTTTAAAGCTTTGTGTATTTTTTAAAATAAATGTATCTCTTAATTGTACAAGTCTCTTTTGGGAGAACTCAAGCCAAAACACTGCTCTTAGAAAGATCAACTCTTAAAAAGGTTTCGCCACTTGGAAAATACACTTAATTATTAAATAGCAGCCTTCTTCAATGCTTCCCCCAGTTCATTGCACCTTGATTGTGCTTTCCCATTTAAAGATTAAATCTCAAGTCAAATATTTAATCTTGGACAAAGCAGAGCATTTAGAAATAGCAAGCGTTCCATCATGCCTAGACAAGCACTGTACAGGTCTTGTTCCCTTGCTGGTGGTTATTGACAGGACTGCTGTCCCTCATTGCTATTATGGGCTCCATCAGTGCTGCCAGGAAAAAGGGACTCTGGCATTTTGGCAGTTGTTCTTTGCCAGGCTCTAAACTTTCTTTTGAGCTTTACAAGTTGGCTACAGAGCGATTTTAAGAGTGCTATTTGATATCTGGGCAGTTGACCTAGTCATAATTGAAAAATAAATTAAATTGTCTCTGTGTTGTCTTCCTTTTTCTCTGCTGTAGTGCTTTATGAGTAAGAGACATATATTTCTAACAAATCAAAGTTTTATTCAGTATAATAATATTTAAATGTAATAGTCTTGATTCCATTAAATACATTTATGGCTTTATTTTAATATTGGATGAGAACTATTGTCTATTTTTCAAAATTAGCAAGTTAACATTATTATTAAGTCTTAAAATTTATGAAGGCCAGGAGTCAGTCTCTCTCTCTCTCTCTCTCTCTCTCTCTCTCTCTCTCTCTCTCTCCTACCCTTCCCTTAAATCCTAGCCAAATGCCATGTGCTGCATAACTTTTTTTTGGTTAATGAAAATTTAACAGAGAGCTTCAATCACCAGCAAAGAGGCAATATTCTGAACTAAGTTGCAAGAATTGAACACACAAATGAATAAATTAATGCAGAAACAATAACATAGAGTTAATTTTTACTTATAAGGTGATTTGATTAAATGGAATTGTGTTACTAGATCTTTACTATTTATTTCCCCATGCAAGTCAAAATACCTATGAAAAATGTTAAAACCATGGTAGAATCTTAAGTTATAAAACACTTCTTTCTCCTCAAAAGTTACAGGAAAAGGGCTATGCCATGAATTTGATAGTGAATGCATGTTTCTGAAATAGTTTGGACATCTTATTTTTTGTTTTAGCAAAAATCATCTTCAGATTAACTATGATGAAATTTCTATGCCCTAAGGAATTTATAATCAGTAGTGAAAAGAAAAATGAGCCCTAATTTATGTTATGATTATTGAAGTGAAACTACTTTTTTATAAACAAATAGAATGAATGACACATTGACATTTGAAGAGTTTTCTCTTCATTAACTTCATGGAAAACTGGTAAACAGTGGTTTCCGTATTTGACAATATCAGTTCTTCTCTCCATTAATCTGTATCAAGTAGTCCATGACCCTACCACTTGCCTTCCTCTTTCCTTCCACCAAGCTCCTTTTTCCCTACCACTACCTCTGGTTACACTTGCTTTAACTAGAGCTCCTACCACTGACTCAAATGGAAACTATGTAGAACGGCTGGCCAGAAAGCAGGCATGTGGTAGAATCCTTTTGGATGCCAGTGGTCTCATTTAGTACTAATGATAGCCTGCAATGGCTATCAGTCATTTCAGGGAATACCCATGCCATAAAGCTACAGGGATTTGAAAAGCAAAGAGGAAAGTACACACCAGTGAACACAGTGAACATATGCATATCAGTGGTCATCAGTTTCCTGCAGTGGGTTTTGAAATAAGCGTAGAAATAGTATGTGAATATGTCAATAATAATCTGTATTTTGAATTTGAATATTTGAATAGCACTTTCCCTTTTCAGTGAACTTCCCCATCTATTATCTAATATATATAACAGGGTTTCTCTATAGCTTTGGAGCCTGTCCTGGAACTAGTTCTTGTAGACCAGGCTGGCCTCAAACTCACAGAGATCCACCTGCCTCTGCCTCCCGAGTCCTGGGATTAAAGGCGTGTGACTTTAATATCAGTGTACAAGATTCCCTCAAGGAGAGGGTAGCTACTTTAAGAGATATTTTTTAGCACATTTTCCAAAACATTTTAATGTTCAAACCCAGAGAACAACTGTAAAAAAAATACAGTGAACATATGTTTATCTTTGACATAGATTCACCAATCACTCTATGATTAGATTTTACATCTACATATATTTATTTATTTATGCTTTTTTTCTGAAAAATTTGATATTTGAAAGTAAATATGATGCTTACTACTAAATTATTTAGCAAGTTAAAGAAATTTAACATTGTATACATCAAATATATATTTTACATTAAAATTTCTCTAATGGTTCCCCAAGTATTCTTTATGGTATTTTTCTGATCTCAAATCAATATTGAGGTCATACATTCCATTTTTCATGTCCCTTTTCTTAATTTTAACAGTTTCTTAGCTGTTTATCTTACTTTTTTTAGTTTCTCTGTCCTAATTGACTCATCATTAATAAATAGTTTTTGTTCAAGCTAAGTATATTTGAAATGCATTTTATAACACTGACCACTTTAATTGTCTAGATTTATCTTTTATGTAAAATTACTTTCTGTTTGCAATTATCTTACTGGTTTCTTATGATTAGATTCACATAATACATTTCTGACAGGACCCCCGCTTGAGTGATCCTATGTTCTCCATCTCCTCTGAAAAGTTCCATTTGATATTCTATGTTTTTGTTATTCCAAGTATCTCTATTGAATCATATTACATCCACTGTTTTGTGATTAATTATTTAGCTTAGCATAATGTCTTCATAAAAGATATAATATATGTTAGAGCATTGGTACAGAATTTGAAAATTCATATTTCAGTTTCTCTACATCCCTCATAAGTATCTTATTATCTACTTTTGTTTTTTTGGGAGGGGTTAATAAGAATATATAAGAAATGGTAACTTTCAGTGATATTTCATTTGTATTTTAATAAATAAAGCTTGCCTGAAGTTCAGAGAGTAAAACAACCACACTTACAGATCAGGCAGTGGTGACACATACTAGTTTGCCACAGGAACTAGGTGATAGTGGTGCACACCTTTAATCCCAGCACTAGAGAGGAATATAAAACGGGAGGAGACAGTTCTCACTGACAGTCTCATTTTGGGATTACAGGAGGCAGGATCACCATTTCGAACTGAGATAGAGGTAAGAGCCTGGGGTTGACTGTTTTGCTTTTCTGACCTTCAGATTGAACCCCAATTTCTGTTTCTGGGTTTTTATTAATCGTGCTACATTTTAACTCCTTTTAGTTTTGACTTGGTTTAATGATTAGTAATTTTGAGCATCATTTCTTGTGCTGAGTGGTCATTTGTATATCTTCTTTGGATAAATGTCTGTTCAATTCCTTTGTTTATATATAAGATTGTGTGGTCCTGTTATTGTCAAATTGTGATTATTTTTATATTGTGGATATTGATTCTTTATGAGGTATATTGTCTTTTAGTCCTGTTGTCTTTTGAGACTGTTTTTATTCTTTGTAACTGGTTAAGAATTCATGTGAATTTTTGAGACTGTTTTTATTCTTTGTGATTGCTTGAGAGTTCATGTGAGTTTTAAGAAAGTTTTTACACAAAAATCCTATTGGGATTTTGACAGAGAGTTTATTGAAGTCATAGATTGCTTTGGGTATTGATGGTATCTTAACAATATATGCCATCAAATCCATGAGTGCGGCCTGCCTTTCAGTAGTTTGTGTTAGTAGTTCCAACTGCATTTTTGAGTTTTCAGTGTTCAATGTTTTACTTATTGATTATATTTTTAAATATTTAATTCTTTGTAATATATAATAATTAGTGTTTTGTACTGTTTTTTATTGGATTGTATATTGCTCATGATCAGAAATTCAACTGATATTTTGGCATTATTCTGTCTGACTCACTGAATCTTTACCTAACTATACATCTTTGAATTTGGCAGAAGCCATTACTTCATGTTCCAGTCCAGTCTGTCCTCCACATACTCAAAAAAAATATTGTGGTGTTCATCAACATAGATTTAACTGGTCTTTTTTTGAACTTCATATAATAGAATCAAACAATACACACCCTATTGTTCAATATGTTTGTTTTAGGGAAGAGCAATTTATTGGTTACTTATATTTTGTTAAATAAATATTCCAAGGATTTGGTAGCCATGAAGAAATTTGAGACAAGGTCCATGCTGTGAAGGAACTTAAGATTTAGTTTAAAAAGGAACAATCACTTGATGAGGTAGTCACACACAAGCTAGATGCAAACACAACTGGATGGACAGGTTTTGGACAATTACACAAGGATTTAATGGTCCTGAAAGGTTTCTTTCAGGAGGTAAGATGAGAAAGACAGGATGGTTAGTCAGGTCAATGGAAATGACTATGCAATCATATGGACATGCTGATTTTTGACCAGCTACTGGAGATAGAGTAAGTATGTATAAATCAGAGCTGGGTAACAAGTTGGACAGCTATTGCTAGATATATATTGTATTAAATGTACCTTTGATGTATTCTTATTACATGTAGATTAATATTGCATCATTTTCAGTCATTGCATAGATCATATTAAAAACTATCTATCTCCCTGAGGATACATATTTTGGGTTATTTTAAAATTTTGTTTTCTCTAAATGAAGTCAGCCTAATCATGCGTGTTAAGGTGTCTGCTAACCATACTTACTCATTTCTATTAGATACCTATCAGGAGTAAAATCACAAGGCTGCACACTTTTGTGCTTTCAACTTTCAAATGAGCTCCTGCGCCTTTTGATACCATGAGTGTATAATATCTCCATGACTAGTTTGTTATTTTAGTAGTTCTATGTGTGTATTGTATTTCATATTCACCTGTTATTTCTCTCATCACAAATGATATGCATTACCTTCTTGTCACTCATGCAGGTCAATTCTTTGGTAAAGTGCTTCTTCACAACCTTGATCAATTTTCAAAATTGTTTCTATGTTCATTCTTGAATTTTAGAGTTCTTTACATATTCTGAAAAAGAAGTGTGTAGGTGGAGATGGAGGGAAAGAGAAGAAAGGGAAAAGAATCATTTCCCTAGGTCTGTGACTCTACTTTTCACACAGTTAATCATATTGTGTAATGAGATGTTTTAAATTTTTCTGAAGCTCATATTAATCTTTTTCTGCTACAGTTTTTTCATCTTGGCCAGGGATGTGTACTTTAAGGTTGCCTTTTTGCACTTTTGTAATATGTCCATCATTTTTTATCATTTCCTTATTTGGCATAATGTTCTGGACTTACTGTGTATTTTCCTTGTTCCAGCCCCAGAAGCTGTGGTTCACTTGAGCATGATAGTATTTTGAAACTATTGTAATTAAAACATTAACAATTGTAGACTTCTTAGCAGGCAAGTAAATTCACAATGAAAATTGTAATTCAAATCTAACAACACTGATTCTTACTCTCTTCATTCCTTTTCTTGTATACATCTCCCTTCACACAAATTATGACTCCAGACTTCATAAGGAAACAATGTATGGATTTATTTGTTTTGGAATGTCTATACGTATAGCAATACCAGTAATAAGCCTTTAATTATGCTAGAATATTCTTTGTTGTTAATTTTGCCCTTCAAATGCATCTAGAGTGCATAGTCAGAGTGACCTTCTCAATATGTACTTTTAAAGTTGGTTGCAATTAGACATTTTATTTCTCTTTATATTCAATTTTTAATATATATTTAACTCAAATTTATGTACTTAATGTTTGAGAGAACTTTCATGACATGACACGTCTGTGGAAGTCAGTGGGAATTTTTCAGGTCTTGAACCCAGGACTTCAGTCTTGGCAGCATACACCTTTACCCACTGAGATGTCTTACCAATTCTAAATTAAATTTTAAAAATCCTCTACTCTTTTTAATATATATTTGTATATGTAAATATTGCCATATGAAATTAAATAATATGTCAAAAAGTAAATTCATGCTGGATGGTAGTGGCACATGTTTTTTTATTCCAGCAGAGGCAGGCTGATTTCTGAGTTCCTCATGCTCTCCTCCAAACTTGGTAAAAAAATTTCATTTATTTTTGCTTTTTTAGTCATCCTATGTTTGGAATAGTAAAAGCATACTTTCAAATTTTTCTCTTTCCTACTTCTCTTCTTTTAAGGAAAATATTATAGATATGTCATCTATATCTATATGAATTCTAAAGATCATATATGTTATCTTTTTTTCTTTTTCACTTGTCAATACATTCTAGAAAATAACATATTTTAAGTTCATGGCTTATAAATCATCTCACTTTTAAATATTTTTTATTTCAAAAAATATAGATTTGTAATCATTGAACTCAAATATCCTATTCATCTTTTTTCTCAGCCCTCCCTCAAAGTTAACATTTTACACATTTGTAAAATAACAATCCCCCAAAATGTAATATTATAATAATCCATAGAGTTAATATTATTTAACCAGTTATTTTGTGTTATTCTGTATATATTTTTAGTTCTAAACACATTCAAGATATTCAAGCATAGCATAGCTACAATAATTCCTAGTGTTCTCTTGATAGCATTATTCCCTGCCATTTATACCACTGTCCCAAATAAATCCCTTGACCTGCTCTTTGTGTTTGTAATTATTTTCAAAAATGCCAAATAAGTCAAGTTATTAAATATGTGGGTATCCCATTGAAATTTGTGCTTCTTCTTTGTATGTGTGTAGGGGTATGGGTATAAGGGTGGTGAGGTGGGGCAAGTAGCCCCAAGGTCAAATTCATATGTCTTCTTCTATTCTTCCCTGGCATTTATTTTTGAGACTGGTTCACTCACTTATCTGCCACTGATTCAACTAGACTGTCTGGCAGAGGAAACCCCCAGAGTCCTTTTTTCTACCTCCCCAGAGTTGGGGTTACAGATATATCCTACCATACTTTTTATGAGCGGGCTGAAAATCTGAATTCATATTCCCATGATTGTGTCACAAATACTTCCCCAATGAGTCATATCCTTGGCTCAAGACTGGAAATTTTTTCCTTTTATTTATTTTAATTGAAAAGTAGAATTTTTTATATAATATAGTCCCATGATGGGACCCTTCCCCCAACCCCAAGACTCTCCTTACTTCCTCACCCACCTGAATCCACATCCTTTCTTTCATTAAAACACAAACAGGCATGTAAAATAATAATAGTAATAATAAGATAAAATAAAACATTCCTAACAGTGGGAGCTGGGGGTTTCCCTCTTTTGACTACTTGTGTGACCCTTCTCCTCCTATGGATTACCTTTTTCAGCCTTGATGTGATGGTATGTGGCTGGTCTTATGGTAGCTCATTATGCAAGGTTTGGTAGATGTCCCTGGGAGACCTCCTTTTTTTCTGAGGGTAGACAGAGGGGGGTTGAACCTATGAGAGAGACGAGGTACAGGGAGATACTAGAGGGAAGAGAGGGAGGGTGAACTGCAATCAGAATGTACTGTATG